>JAKSZP010005435.1:0-154381 GCA_022478985.1 Massospora cicadina
ATTTGGGGCATCAAACGTCGCTTTTAAAAATTTCAGATTATCTACCATTTGTGAAGTAGTTTTCTCCATCGTGAACACTGAAGACATCATTCAATGCAAATTGTGATAGGTCCTGTTGATTATGATGGTTGACTCAAAAATAAACCCTTTGAGAAAACCATCAATGCTGATAGGTTACTTACATTGATAGATCCATTGATTCTCCCAAATGATCTGCATAATCTGAAAAATCAGCTTCACCTCATAACTGCTCTAATTGCATCTGAGGTGCCCAATTACATAGCTAATAATAGCTATGATAGTATTATATTATGGTCAATTATGGGTACACTTGGGTGCAAAGTGGTCCCATGGCATTAACTAAATTGCACCTCCTAAATTAGTACATTAATCTTAATGCACTAAGGTGGATTTTGGGTTTGATTTAATGAATTCAATAATTAAGCACTTAAACATAGATATCCCAATTATGGGCATACTTAGTGCTATTGAGAGACCTGCTGACATCCCGAATTGGGGTGCATCATCTTTTATGATCATGTATTTTTTATTCCCCATTTATTGTTAGATGTCGAGCTAAGACATAGCTCTGATCAGGAAAATTTTGATGTTGAGTTCAAAACCCAAAGTCATCCCAATTATGGGTATAATTAGTGCTATTGAGAGGCCTGCCAATGTCCCAAATTGGGGTGCATCATCTTTTATGATCATATATTTTTTATTCCCCATTTATTGTTAGACGTCAAGTTAAGATGTAGCTCTAATTGGGAAGATTTTAATATTGAGTTCAAAACCCAAAGTCGTCCCAATTATGAGAGTAAAATTGCCTCCAATTTGGGCTGAAATGATTGTTATTTTTAGTCAATTCATGGGCTGAATTAACTTGGGAATTTTTCATAATTATTGCCATGACCAGCAGAGGATTGGCATAATATTTATGAACTTATCTAATATATGAGTTGGGCCAGAATATGCCCGAGAGGTATATAATACAGGCGCCTAGCCAATTAATAAAACATCAATTAATCATCATATAATAGTTTACTGATCATTAATAACTACTGTCACTTAGTTTATTATTTATTATCCATCTGTCATCTGTTGAATATTTGTATCTGTCACTGTTGTATTTTTTTAGATATTTATGTGTGTTTATTCTTCTCTAAAAGAAGTATATAGTTGCCTGCCAGAGAAGTAGTCCCAATTATAGAGGAATAATTTCCTGATTTTGTACAAAGACAGAAGGTCTTGTATTTGTTGGTGCCACTAGACTTAAGGACGATGAGCATACCAGAGTTACTTGGATATTATTGAGGATTATTGGAGAATCTACTTCCCAATTATGAGCAAAAGTTTCATTTGAAAAGCGAGTTTATATCCTCAATTTCACTGTTAAGTTATTTTAGCTTGCACTATCGGCTGAAAACTTAACATGGCCAAAGGGACACCTGCAAAGAAATTCTAGCATCAAAGTCATTTTTTAAATTTGCTCCAGCCAGGATCTGCAACTCCTGGTAAAATCAATCCATGAAGCTAGCAAGAGACTCATCTTTATGGAACTGAATTCCCATAAATTCTTGCTTGATTTTTGACATGCAGGTTGGACTCCCAAACTCCTTCATTATGGCTGCCTTTGCCTCGGCATATGACCAGCTGTCCCCCTTTGGGTGGGGTAACATTAGGTTTTGACAGTCGGTGTCCAGGCAGTTCATGACTTTCAACGCTTTTTGATGATCCCCATAGCCATTCATAGTCATGTCAAACAATCCAAAAATGCTGGGGCATTATCCCAATAGAATGATACAATTTTGACATTTCTCTAAATTCCTCCATGTCAATTTTGGGCTGATTCTCTCAGTTCAGCTACTCGGCTAACTTGTGGAGTGTCTTTGGGAGTCACTCAAAATGGCATTAAAGGTGGGCGGCATATTTCTTGAGGTATTTGACTTCCCAAGTATCATGCAAGGACTTCTCTCTTCAGCATCGCTGGCCATAATTGGCTCACAAGCACATTTGTGAGCTTTCATTTCTGTACCTCTTTGATCAATTTCTCAATATCCACCCCAAACTTTCTTAAACAAACGCAATCTACTTCTCGCTCCATTTTCAAGTATAGGACCTCTCAAACAAGGTCCCATTCCTTCTTTTTCAACGAGTTTACTTTGATAAGTAACTCATTCCCACAGTTAGCTACATTTTCTACTCCTTCCTCAACCTTGGTGACTTGTTCTTCTAAGGCACTAAACTCCCGATGATCCACTGATTTTAAGGCATTCTGATTTACAGTGGTGATCTTGGTCCCAGCTTACATATTTCTTCTTTATATGACATTATAATAGATTCTTTACTTAACTACCTCTGTAGTGATCACCAACTTGTAAAAATTTACTTAAGTGGTTAATTATCAGCCGTCAACCCAGTAACCTTTATACTGCACAGGTTTCATTTCCTCATGCACTTCATCACATTTGTATAGAATGTATTAATCATTAATAGTATAGGGACTATTATCCATAGTTGAGATTGAACTATTATAAGCCTAATTCCTCGGCCAGTACTTTTAATCAAATAATTTATAAGTTGTATTTGTAGGGATTCATTCCCTATATTTTTGTCCACCTGATCTTTGCTAAGATACCCCAGAGACAGTCTCTCTCAGCCCAACACACAGTCAGCATCTATCCCAGATTGTGGCTCCTTTGTCTTTAGATCCCCACTTAGATCTTTAATCTTCTCTCTGAGAGTCTTCCAATTATTACCTTTTGCAATAATATCCTTGAGATGGAATGGCACAATAGAAGCTGATAGTCTAAATATACACCAAATTGATAATTATAATGTAGATAATAATAATGTTTTACTAAATGATTGGTTTTTTATTATAGTAAGTTCTAGGGAATTATATAGTAGGGGATTCAGCTGTCTAACACTTGGTTGACACCTCTTCAATGAAATGGTAGCCGTTGCAGTTGAATCACCCTTCCTCATATTGGCAGCGATGGTCTTCCCCATCCTGGCTAGGATTTTGTCATTGGACATCCTCAAGACCTCAAACAGAAAGAGTCAGAGAATGTGTCCCTAACATTTTCCTCTTGATCCAAGTAAACCAACCATAATTGGCTAGCAACCTGCTTAGGTAATGGACTTATTCTCCACTATGGCAGGTCACTTCACCTACCAATTGATTTTCTAGTTGCAGGTAGCATCACTCGCCTCGCAGCTCACTATCTATTCCCAATTAGTCAGTGATGAAAACTGACCAATCCTAATCAGTACACCTGATAGTTAATCACTATCAGATGCCCCTATTTCGTCAGCCACTCTGCCCAATGAGATCTTAGGTATTCATCCGGATCAATCCCTGATGGATATGACCAGGTGAATATCCAAAATCCCCTGAACGTAGTTCCTCTGAAACTTAGGCCAACCAATTTCTGATTCACTTCGCCTTAGGGAATTATCCCATAGCGATTCCTGGTATTCTAGCTGGCTGGGAATATGGGAAAAAATCCAAACAGCTTCAATCTAGAAAATATCTTATATCAATTATGTAGAATATGAGTTTAGTATATATTTGTTAGAACAAATTTAACATCATACACTTGATAAAACATCAAAGAAAAAAATGAGCATATGTTCTAATGGTATTTGGAAGCAGTGGCTATCTGGATAGTACAGGAAAATATCTCACCTGGAACCTGACATAGACCTGATATAAAATAGAACCATTATAAGTTTTAAGGTATATTTATTGGTAGCTGCTTTCCTAAAATTTTTTATGGGATTTCTGTTTAGGCTTCAAGTTTTTGTGAGATCTATGTTTGTCATTATAAAGCACCAGATCTCACATGGCTAAGCATAATAGTAGTAAATGACAATTATTATTCCATACCCAGTTAATTATATTTTAACATGTAATGAAGATTGTGTTCTGAGGTTTTTATCTTAAGTCCACTGTTCTCACAAAGTGAAACCCCAAATGGCGAGCTCACCTTTATCACATTTTTCCACCATTAGCTACTGGGAGCACATATATAGGGCAGTGAGATGATGTCACTTCATTTGTATAGGATATATGAATAAGTTTGTTAGTTTTTATGATTTCTCCTTGGTTTATAAATAGAACTTGGTGTCATACCGATTATTTTAGATCAAATGTTTTGGGTGAGAAAGTCACCATATAACCGTTAAGGGAGCAAAAAATTGTATTTTGAATCTCATTAAAGCTTGATGGTCAGGTGCAATAATAAGGCTTTGTCCAGATTGCAGTGGTATTATAGAGGAGTTAAAGGTAAGTTGATAATTTCATGCTGTTATATGATCTCATTCAGTATCTAGGTGAGACTATAACATACTTATACAGCAGTCTAACAGATAAGAGAGGGTGAGTGTAAGTCTTGGGGAACGTCCTTTGGCTCTCAATCGCTCCATCTTCCCATTCCCAGGTAAGAAGATACCAAAGAGGATGGCAGTACCCCTCATAACTCAGGGTGACCTCGCTCACATAGTAGATGATCAATGGTTAACAGCTCGTCCGCTTTGAATCCCACCCCCAATACCCAAACTTACCTCAGCAGAATTGTTGCGGGGAATTAGCGAAATCTGCGCTGAGTTTATCATATTGAATTTGGTCAGATTTAATTCAGTTGGCAATCTGGCGGGTCACAAAATTTGAATGTCTGTAGAAGTACAAATGATAAGATATTGGCCAGATCGCTGACAGTCCCAATTCAATCTCCTGACCAGTTGAACAGATATTGGGTGCTATCTACATAAGTTTGAAGCCCTTGAATAGCAATTTGGGCACTGTGTCTGATATGCCACTCTTGACCAATCAAATGGTTAGATGACTGGGTGTAGGTGGGTTGGCCATCCCAAACCCGTTCCCAACCAAATGGACCCATCCCTATAAGGGATGGCCTTGGGGGATTCCTGTCACCTGTCAGGCTAAACGCTGTCATGCTAATCATTGGAAACATAGTCAAGCCTTGGTTTGGATGTTTGAGGTCAAATTGATAGAGACTCAGCCCACCACCAAATTTTGTGATGTCAGTTCTCAAAAAATAAACCCCCCCATTCCTGAACAATGTGCCAATCAGGCCAAATTTGTTGGGCCCTGACCCCACCCTGTCACTACCCAATTGACCACTATTTAATCAGTTACATGGCACTGTAAAATTGTTGGTCAATTTTCTTACTTTCCTTTCCCAATAAAATTTTTCCAAAAGAAATTTTTATTTGTTTAATTTTTCCCTTTTGCCACATCCCTGATGGCATTTCTCTGGTGGTCCATTGCCCCGCATTTTGGGTGGGCATTACCAATTCTTTTAGTCACCATGGCTCCTTCTGTTGCCAATTGGGTCCAGCGAGTATTCCTTACCTTGCTGCTATGTCACCACTTTGTTATATCACACTTCCTGGCTCCATATCAAGTCACACGGTTGGCAATGCCCCTGGCATTCCAGCTTGCCTTTTGGGTGCTCAAGCATCCCGACTGGCAGGCTGGTCTAAACTTCTTCTGCCGTTTCCATGACAGTGAGGCTGTTCTAAACTTACTTCATTTTATATTAAAGCGAAAAATTTTGCACCTATATATTAACGGTATCTTCCTCAAACTAGCTTAGGGCCTTTATTCCTTCATAAAAGAAGTCCTTATTAGGCTACATAATTTTCATGGGTTAAACAATGGTGAGGGTGAATTATTATAATACCAGACTGCAGTGACAATGAGCTATAAGCTCCTAGTGATGATGTGTCTTTAGACCCTGCGGTTCTATATTCCTTAGAATGGACATAATCTGGCATAATACCAATTTTTTTGTTATATTATATAAAACTATGTCAATTGGCGCAATGCTGTCTATAATTTGTCAAACATCCTATTTCATACTGATATTTACATAATACACTCAAATTACTTGTCAGCACCAATTTAACATATGAACGTCAAAAAAGTGTCAACTTAACTAAGGCATTTAATTAGAGAGGTATTCTCTTGTGGCCGCAGTGACATACCTAACTTTTTGTTAAAGTTAGTTAAAGCAATTGCGATGCCAATGCACCCTGATTCTCATCAACTATGCCAGCGAGGTGAAATGAAGTACCGTTTTATTCTTTAAGATTATTACTGTTCTGTTGGAGTAAGTAGAATATACTATCTTTATTCTGTCAAGTCTTTTACCAATTCGTTGTATCTGTAGATGTCAAATATAAAAAGATGGTTCTTTTGTAGAGGTCAGGCGATTCTGCTAACATTGATACTCATGGTAATCCATTTTGTGCATCAAAAAGTGATTGCACAACGGTGGAGGTAGCTAAGGTTTTGGAAATGGTATTTTTTTCAGTATAGGTAACATGGCCCAATATAAATCATCATAAAGTTCAACGGCATGGTGGAAAGAAATCTGAGCATATTAATGACTCAGAACCTAAGCCCCATACAACATCTGAACCTCATAGTAAAAGTGGTTGTGAATGCTAATCATTCATCCATTTTAGTTGATATGATGGGAAGGCAGGTTTTCATAAAAACATTAGTTACGCCCTTCAAAACTTATTAACAATAGCGTCTTTTGCATTAGAATAGAACATAATGGCTTTTTAAAGCTAAGTTGCTAACGATTTTTGGCTATCTGGGTCCAAACTATTTCATTAACGTGACCATCTTAGCCAAGTCATTTGCATCCCCCATAATTATTTTAGACAACTACAAGAAGATTTAGATATTCACTTTTTATTCTATTTTTTGTGCTAGTTAATTGGGTTATATTGATGAAACTATATAGTCCTAGCTTCAGTTAGGGCATGATAATTTAATGAGAAATTAAAATTGGCAGCGTTGGGGTTGGAACTGACAGAGGTTGAGGACACCCTGCTTATATGAGAAGTTATTGGAGTAGCTCCAGTACCAGTTTCTGATATAATTTTATATGGGTTTTCTGGTGTATTGGTAGAGTTGGAAATACCTGTTGAGAAATTTAACATAAAAGTGTTAAACATGCTTAGCTTAACCAGCGCATAATCACCTTTGGTTTTGGACTTAAATGAGATTGGTAAACATAGCAAAAAACATATTATGAGGGATAATCCATGGCATGACCTTTTTTACCACTACAAGATCAATCATTAAGTTTAGTAAGACCTGGTTAACATCCTAATTAATATGTGATGGCCCGCTGCAAATTTTTTCATCTTGATAAGGTTCCTGGTTAGGATTCAAAAGTCAAGAAGTCATTTCTATTATCTACTGTCCTTGGGGTTGGACTAGGATATTAAGGGAGTCAATCTTCTAATAGAGGTCAAAGATATAGTATACTGGTCCCTTAATAATTTGATCAAGGCCTTTAAAAAAGAGGCAGTCACCACAGTAATTTTTGCTATCTTGGTAGCTCATTTATTATATGTTATAAATATGAGAGTTGTCCAATGTAGATATATATTTTGTCACTTAGCTGATAAAGTTTTAAACATTAATATTCTAGCCCTTGGGTTCAGCTGCCTCAGAATACATTTCAACGTGAATTAAAGTTCAGAAGTAGGTGTAAAGGGCTGCAAAATGTGCCACTTTTAGTGAGCACAAATTTTAAGTCATACTTGGGTGAAATAACCAACTGCAAATGAGTTATTTTGCACGCAAGTAACAAGAAGTTATATGAATACAAAGACTTAGAAAACACAATTTACAACTTTTTATATAGCAACAAGTTTATAAAAAAATAAAAAGCTAATAGACTCTCTATTCTTCCAATGGCTTTGGGTCTTGATATTGGTGGTGTTTTTCATCATGCTAGGCTTCAGGGGCAATTAACAGAATGAGAGTTACTTTTGAATTGACAATTCCTCATTATAAACATACAAAAGACTAAGGCTTAGATTGGAGTCAAATAACTTGTAAATAAATTGCACCTAGAAGAGGGGATCCCATATCTGTTCTGGAGACATACAAATTATGCCAGGAATGTAACTCTAATAATGGCTGAGTATAAGTAATAAAAATTAAGAAACCATTTTATACTGAAAAAAAGACTTGGAAGAAGAACTAAAAAGAGATTTTAGTTATAAAGATGCTGGTATTTTTGCCCATATTCCCAGCAGATGATATTACCAGGGATTGCAGGGGATAATTCCTTAATGCAAAGTGTATTAGATATTGGTTGAACATAAATTCAGGGTAACTATGTTCAAGGGAATTTATGTTATTCACCTGGTTCAGATTATCAGGGATTGATCCAGAAATATGCTTTAGATTTTGTTGAGTTGCCGATGAAATAGGGACATCTGATAGATGATTGACTATCAGTTGTACCAATTGGGATCGGTCAGGTTTTATCACTGAACGATTGGGAATTTAAGGATTAAGTTGCAAGGTGAATGATGCCGCCTACAACTATCAGAATAATAAGTTGGTTAATGACCTGCCTTAATGGATAACAGGTCCCATTACCTAAGAAGGTCGCTTGCCAAATATAATGGCTCTTGGATTGAGAGGAAAAGGTTAGGGACAAGTTTTCTGACTTTTTCCATTTTAGGTCTTGAGGATGTCCAATGCTGGAATCCTAGCCAGGATTGGGAATACAATCACTGATGAGATGCTGATGGGTGATTCAATGGCAATGGCTGCCTTTTCATTGAAGAGGTATCAATTGAGGGTTGGGCACCAAATCCCCCACTATAAATTCCCTAAAGAGTTTATTGATAAAAAACAGTAATTACCAGATCAATTACCATGTTATGCTCTTAGTATACTTAATCAGAATCCCTTTAAGTTCTATTCTTTCTCAGGGAAATTATTGCTGTATGCTCTAATTGGGAGATTCTTTAGGATAAAGAGTAAGGAAAAGAGTGGGGATACAAAGAAGAAGCTGAATCAGATCAGGGATTGCTGCTGATAGTGTGTCAAAGAGAAACCATAAACAGGGATCTAAGCGAAGATCAAGTTAGGCGGTACCAGGGAACAAATTCCTATTCAGGACATCATAAGATTTCGAGAGGAAATACTAGCCGAGCGTTGGGCTGAATTCTAGTACTTCAATTCAACTATGGATAAAAAACTCCATACTATTTCCAAATTAAGATATCATATTTCACTATCAAACAGCGTGGAGAATTAAACAACAACCAAACCTGTGCAGTTAATACATTTATAGGGGTTATTAGCTGATAATAACCAGAAAACCTATAAACTTTAACAATTGGTGCTCACTACAGGGGTGTAGTTGAGTATAACATATTAGAACATGATGTCATATGAAGATATTTCTAATTATGGCAATAAGTTACTAGGGAAAGTAACATTAATGAAGACAAAATTTGAAGGGGATCACGTTCAATTTTGTTCACCCAGCTCAGAAGTGGAGCTCCTAATTAAGCGAATTGAGGACAATTAAGATTTAGGTAAAAGGACTTGCAGCCTAGTTTGGAACTGTCTAGTGCTTCAAACCTGTTCCACCTGACACCTGAGATTATGACGATGAGCAGGACCAACTCCAGTTGAAAGCGGGTCCTCTTAAAATAGTCTCAAGGAGTAAGTTGTTAGATGAGACACTAGATGAGATAATGAATGAAGCTAATGAGGCTAGATCAATCTGTGTGATTAAGAGATCGTTTTCAGATTCACCAGTGGAATTACTTCCAAGATTTTGGATTGCCATGAATGCTAAAAATTGTTTTTATGAAAAACAATATTAACAATCTATCAAAACTTTTGACTAATGAGGTTTCACGATTTTGAGAGATACAAATTTTCAAGCATCAGTTGCCAACATATGAAATGAATTAGGGCCTGTTTTATGAATGAAAAGTTGGGATTGAAGGCCTAATGAATGAAAACATTCAAGAGTACTTCCAAAGTTGGTAAGTGTTGCTTTTTTCGAAGAAACATGCTGTTGGTCATATAGTGAAGAAGGTCAATACTAAAAATTGGAAAAATTGGACTTAAGAGATAATAATTGCAATGTTGCCAGAGGACCTCTGAACCATTAAATGGCTGTGTCCAAAGATTTTATTCAAAACCTAAAAGAGGACCACTGAACCAAATAGATGGTTAAATCTTAAGAGAATAAGATTTTAAACCATGAAAACTGGTGGATCAAGTTAACCTAAGAACCAGTTTAATGAATGAAAAAAGAAGGACCTCTGAATCTTTCTGTATGTTAAAAGTCCCATTGCAAAAGAATAATACAAAAAATATTTATATAATATTAAAAACAGTTTTATTGGTTCATGATTTTTGGATCTAGGAAGTGATGAGAGATGCTGACGGAAATTCTAGAAAAAAGGGAATTCCATTGATGATCAAGAATGTGCAAACCATATCATCAGGATCACAAATAATAGTTGGCATGGGGTTGACATTGGAGATACTGGAGCTGCTGTATGGGGAGGTTGGAAGCTCCTGGAAGAAGTCCAGAGTAGAACCTTGGGTGGCTCCTAAAATAATACTTCCAGGCCATGTTGGAATTAAAATTCTACTGGCGAATTTAAGCGTAAACTGATGAAGGTTGAGAAGAATCAAATCTTCAATTTTTTTACCTAATCTAAATGGCCAAATTGAATAATTTTCAAATTATTGGGACCCTCAATGAAATGGGATTATCAACTGTGGTAATTGAGAGTTTCATTCCATTAATTGATCAAGAGCAACTCGCTTATCTGGCGGAAGGACAGCAGTAGGAGGTGCTTGAATTGCTTAAAATATTGGGAAGTATCTGCCAAGGATGACCATGATTTGGGATGCACGAGAGATGTGCTCCATAAGGTCAATACTGAAAAAATTTACCAATCAGGATGAGACTGATTCAATGGTTGAAGGTGGCCAAAGTGGTAGTGGGGGAAGAAAACAGCAAACTAGGGAAGCATGGGCTTTTAGTTACATCATCAAGTCCCTAGGTGAGTCTGATTCTTATCATGAAGAAGAAGGATGGCTCTAATCAGGTGGTGATAAATTTTCAGAAGCTGAGAAAGATTACAGAGAAGTATTTGTATCCACTACAAAGAATTGATCACGTGCTAGATTGATTGGGAGAAGCGAAGTATTTCTCCATGATGGATCTAATACTATGATGAGGAAAATCAATTTGCCAAAAGAAGACCAAGAAAGGTGTACAATTAACACCGTGCAGGGGCTATATGAACTGACAAGGATGCCTCATAGTCTGTGCAATGTGCCTGCGACGTTCCAGAGGGCCATGGATGCAATACTAAATGACTTGAAGTTGCTATGCATCCTGATGTACTTGGACAATATCAATGTGTTCAGTAGGACGTTTACTGACCATTTTCACCATTTGGAGGAAGTGTTCAAGAGACTGTCCACAGCCAACCTGAAGATTAAGATGAGGAAGTATCACTTCTTTAAGTTAGAGCTGGAATACCTTGGATTTCTTATCAAGTTTAGTGGACAGCAGCTGCAAGCCCAGAGGATTGAAGCCACAGAGTTAATGGCCGTGCCAAAGAGTGTCAGATATCCAAGTGTTTCTTGGAATGGTCAGATAATATAGAAGATTTATTTAGGATTTTGCCAGCATCAATAAGCCACTATTCCATCTGTTAAAGAATCCAAAGAAAGGATTTGTTTAGAATGAATAAGCACAGAAATCTTTCTATGAGTTATGCCAGTACTTGATAAATCTCTGATTTTGAATTATCCAAATTTTGATTGGGAATTCATTATACAAACTGATGTTTCATTGATTCCAATTAGCACCATATTGAGCCATGTAGATGAACTTGAGGGGATGAACATCAGGTTGCATATGTGAGCTGAACACTCTCAGACGCTGAGAGGAACTACACTGTAATTGAGCATGAATGCCTTGAGGTCATTTACGCCTGTAAATAGTTTTTAGTGTACATCTATGGATTGCACTTCAAAGTGGTGGCGGACCATTCCTTGTTGCATTGGCTTCAAAATTTATAAGAACCAGAAGGACAACTGGCCCGATGGGCATTGAAGTTACAGGCTTACATTTATAAGATTGTCCACCAAGTGGGGCTTAAAATCATAATGTTGACTGCTTATTATGGTTACCAATGATCCAGATGGTATACCAGCAGGTGATTGAGCTATTTCAAAGAATAGTTGATGGAAAAATTAGAACACGTCCAAAGAGATCCAAGGTACTCAAAAAAGTGATGGAAAACACCAAGGCCATGGATGGACAAGTTTTCAAGATGATCAATGGCAAGCAATAATTATTCCTAAAACCATCGGAACAAGTGGCTACCATTCAAGCTGCTCATAAGGTTGTCAGGCATAATGGCCTAAGAAAAATGAACAACAATATTTGCAAGTAATACTATTGGGAGTCCATCAACTACAATGTCGTGGACTATCTTTCTTGATGTGTGGAGTACCAGTTGCACAAGCCACATAAGAATATGACTGGATATCAACTGGTCCGCCCTGGATTTTCTTGGCATATAGTGCCCATCGACATAAAGGGACCACTGCAAATGAGAACTCGGGGAGTCAAGTACATAATAGTTGCATCAAACATTTTACATGATGGGTTAAGACAAAGGCTCTGGCAAAAGTAGATGCTACCAGTACCGCGAAGTTCATCCTAGATCAAGTAGTATACCAACATGGATGAACACAGGTCCTGCTGATTGACAATGGGATGATTTTCAAATCTCATGTGATCCTGTGATCAAATGAAATAATGGGGATCTGAGGAGTCACGTCTGTACCCTACTAGCTGAAGATGAACGGACTGGTAGATTGAGTTAATGGGATGCTGGCCATGACACTGAGGAAGCTGGTTGCAGGAAGAACTTCCACGTGAAGAACGTTCCTTAGTTTGATGACGTTCGCCTGCAATATTAGTCATCATACAGCAATGGGAAAAACGCCATTTGATTTAAAATTTTGAAGAAAGGCTGCATTGCTGCCAATTTTATATATGGTGGTGGAACCAACATAGGGGATGTTTTCCAAGCAATAACTTAACCAATTTACAAATATCCTGATTAGAATGCAATTGCAAGCATTTGATACAACTTCGAAGAAAAGGATACAAGAGAAAATGATGGACAATTTGAACTGACTGTCCTTATCAGAATACCAAATAGGCGAAAGAGTTGCCTATTGTGTTACACATGGTTTTGGGAGAAGAATCAAGTTGGCTGCATTATGCTTGGGTCCGTTCAAAATTACTGCCAAGATGTTGATGAATTCTACTCCACTAAGAACTCTTATATGAAAGGATAGTAAATTGAGTCCAGGCTAAGTATCTAAAGCAATGAATTAAGAAAAAATAATGATAAAAAGAGTTCCCATAGGACTGCTGAACCATTAAGTTGGTTATGTCCTAATGATTTGGTTAAGTCCAATAAAAGAACCGCTGAACCAAACTAAGTGGTTAAGTCTTAAAAAGTATGGCCTCTGAACCATAGAAAACTGGTAGGTATAAATATACCTATGATCCAGTTTGGAGGAATAAAATAAAAAGATGGATTTCTGAACTGTAAAAGGTAAAGTCCCATGGAAAAAAATAAAAAAATAAAAAGATTGATAAAAAATATTGGAAAAAAAATTATAAAAAGATGCATAGACAAACCGATATATTTTTATAATTTTATTTTTTATTGGTTATCCTCAATCCAGGTATGATTCTGCCTATGTCGCCTCTTAAGGAGGGAGATTGGATTGCCGTAGGAGTAAATAACCCATCAAAATCTATGTGCGATTGAATGCTAATTAGGGCTAGACCTACTCAAAATCAGGTTTGTTGAGCGGATGCAGATCCCTGTGTGAAAGCAACTAGGTAAAGGGAAATTGAGATGTCAGAAGATGCCAAACGCAATACCCTGGAGTTTAGAGGGAAGCAACAGTACAGGAAGTGGCAGTCAGTGAATAACCCTGAGTAATCCTGATATGGTACCGGAGATGGAAGATTGGTCTTGAGCACTTGCCAATGGGCTTCAAGAACACCATACATATGGGCCAGCAATAAGCAAGGGATACTAGGCGGGTGTTGCTGAATTATACCCTCTATCAAAGCCATCAGTGGAAGATACTGATGGGATGCGCCAGAAATGAAATAGTTATTCAAGGAGCAAATGGCAATATGCAAGGGATGACTATGAACTTCTTGGAAGATGAATCAGAATGAGCAATGGAAGCTTTGTGGCCCAACTTCAAAGAGCTTGGCTGGCAAAAAAAGAGCATAAGCTGCAATATCCCAAGCTAGAATGTCTTCAAGTTTGGAAGTGTTCAGAGCTATGGAAAAAGCTTGGTGACTTGGGTCCTTAATTATGCATAGGGGAGTTTAAAATGTACGCTGTTGCCAATGGCTAGATTGGTCGTCAAGACAGCTGGCTTATAATATTGACCAAGTTGGAAGAGAGACTCCAGAAGCAAGTCCAATCAGGCGAGGAATGGACTATTGCAAAGGCATGGCTTCAGGAGGTTTGATGATGATGTTAGGAGTATCTGCAAATGGAGCCAAATCCAGGAGAGTTTCAAAATCTAACTCAGGAATTGATGACAGAATAAGGATTGTTCACTAGTTGTTTGAGACAATTGCTAATCTGGTTTTCTTGGGGTTGGTTGTTGTTTCCTGTAATTCCATGGAAGGACTAGCTAGTGGCACTTGACTAGGATTGTGAGTCCTAGAAAGAATATAGAATTGGTTCCAGCGTGCAGATTAACCAATCAGCTGGAAGATCCAAAGGTTTTTATTAGACAAGCTATTGAGCAGCTGTTGAAACCAAGACTCAGAATTCAACATATGAACTTGACTAGAGGAGGAAAGTTGGACTTATATGACAGTCAACATTATGCTCTCTGAAATCAATTAAGTTTTAATTTTGGAGAAATTACTCTCAAATTTAATGGGGTAAGCTCTTCCAAGAAAAATTAAGAATGATATGAGCCAAGAAGTTATCATGAAAAGATAACAATGGTGAACATAAATGAGCATTATTAATTGAGCCACAAAGCTAACATTGATGGCAAGAATCTCCTGTTGAGTACAAGGAGAAATGCATGATTAGAGGATGCCAGACCAATAATTCTGAATATGACAGTGGATCATATGCCCTTATGGGGGAAACTGGATCCCAGGATTAATATTATCATGAGTAAATCAATCAGCCCAGTATGACAGAAGGTTGTGGGGACCACGCTCTGAGTAGGTGGTAGCAAGGAGGAAGAGGAAGAGAGCTGCATGCTAAAGGTCTCCTAAGCAGCGTTGAGTACTGATTGTTTGTACTCCGCTTGAACAAATGAAGTATTTGACTGAGTGTCTAAAGTGGTGTTCTCCTGCCCTGATCCTTTACTTTCTTGAAATCTAGGCAAGAAGGGGTGTTGGGATTCTTGCCCATATTACCAGCTGTCTAGATTATCAGGAATTTACAGGGGATAATTCCCTAATGCAATTTGAATTGGATATTAGTTGACCATGATTTCAAGGTAACTATGTTTAAGGGATTTTAGCTTATTAACCTGGGTCATATCCATCAGGGATTAATCCAGACAAATGCTTTAGATCTTGTTGGGCAGAGTTGCCGATGCTATAGGGGCATCTGATAGTTAATTAACTATCAGGTGTACCAAATGTGATCAGTCAGGTTTCATCACCGACTGATTGGAAATTTAAGGTACAAGTTGCAAGGTGAGTAATGCTGCCTGCAACTATCAGAATGATAAGTTGGTTAATGACATGCCTTAATGGATAACAGGTCCCATTACCTAAGAAGGTCGCTTGCCAAATATTGTTGGTTCACTTGGATTGAGAGTAAAACGTTAGGGACACAGTTTCTGAATCTTTCCATTTTAGGTCTTGTGGATGTCCAATGCTGGAATCCTAGCCAGGATTGGGAAGACAATCACTGATGAGATGACGATGGGTGATTCAATGGCAATGGCTGCCTTTTCATTGAAGAGGTATCAACTGAGGGTTGGGCACCAAATCCCCCAATATAAATTTTCTAAAGAATTCGCTGATAAAAAACAGTAATTAGCAGATCATTTACCATGTTATTAGCTTATTATACTAATCAGAATCCATTTTGAGTTCTTTTCTTTCTCAGGGAAATTATTGCTGTATAATCTAATTGGGAGACTCTTTAGGATAAAGAGTAAGGAAAAGAGTGGGGATACAAAGAAGAAGCTGAATCAAATCAGGGATTGCTGCTGATAGTGTGTCAAAGAGAAACCATAAACAGGGATCTAAGCAAAGGTTGAGTAAGGCAGTACTAGAGAACAAATTTTTACTCAGGACATCATAAGTATTTTGAGAGAAAATACTAGCCAAGCGTTGAGCTGAATTCTAGTACTTCAATTTATTTTTATTTATTTGAGGCAAGCTGACCAGGGGATGGACATTACTGAAATAGAGAAAGAAAGTATCAACATGAAACATGAGCAAGGTCAACTCTGTCATAGAAAGATTTTTTTCACCTCCAGATTGGGACTTGGATTTTTCTGGTTACGTCATGGGTAAAGTTTTCATGTTATTATACCTACTAACCGACAATAGCTTCCTTTGGCTGGCACCCCAATCGATGTGCAAAGGGTGGGAATCAAACCCGCAACCTTCAGGTTGGTAGCCGTACACCCTACCAACTCGCCTTCCACCCCCTCTAGTACTTCAATTTAATTACGGATGATAGTCTCCATACTATTATCAAACAAAGATATCATATCTCACTATCAAAAAACGCAGAGAATTGCACAACAACTGAACATGTGCAGCTAATTAATTTATAGGGGTTATTAGCGAAGAATGGTCATAAAACCTATAATTTACAATACATGACTGCAGGACCAAAGTAAACTAATGTTAATAAATGATTTTTACTTATCTCAGATGGAGTGACAAGGAAATATATACAAATTTGACAATAGCTTAAGCTGTAAATGTGCATATCAAACATAGCTTACTATAGCAATAAGGTACGGCAGATCAGCATCAGTGGAAATAAAAGCTTGATTAAAGCTTCATTATAGAGATCAAATATCATTTAGTTAAATAAAAAGTTTGTTTCTATGGTTGATAAGCCAATATCAACAGAGGAATTCCTCTTAGTCCCAATGAGGTTTTTTCCATACTTCATAATCTCTTCTTATTTTTTAAATGCAGTGTCTAAAAAGACTTAAGAAGATTAATCGTAACCTTCTTTATTTAGACCAGATTATAAAGATCAAAGAATTGAAGACTTGGGTAGATAAATAAAAAGCACAGACAGTGAATTGATCTGATATCCAAACATATATCCATTGAGTTGCCTCTATATTATACCCAACACTACATGAGTGTCAGATATCCTGATATCAGACATTATAGGAAGAATATTGACTATCTATCTCCCTTAGCTGAATTGACATCTAGACTCAAGAAGGGTTTAAATCCATTACCTTGATAAATTACCTGGGTAAATTGATATTAACTACAGCTCTAGTCAACTATAATAACTCCAACAAACCAATTTGAGCCTAAAGTACCACAAGATAAATCCCTGACTCATTTAAAGGTTAGATTAACTGGAGGTCAGGCGACATAACTGTAGTGGCATTCAAAGCCCCAAATTAATATGAATCTATAAAAAGGGTAGGAATATATATGCTGATGAATGATCAACCCAAGTGACACACAGTGTCATCTGAGTAGGGTATTCAACTCACCATTTTTGCCCTATTAAAATTATGATACAAAGGCATTATAACATCCAGAATCTATCATCTGACCAAGAGCATCTCTTCTGGATTTCCACCTCTATTATCTTTATTAATCCTTTTCATTTTTTAGAGTTTATATCATTAATTGTGACATATAAAACCCCCTGATTTATACTATAATAAAGTTACGTCATTATTTCTTTATCTCGCTTTAGTACTTAGCTTCAACAAGTCTATTTTGTTTTGATTACCATAGGACGGTTAATCTAGCTGACAGGACATAAGCAGTGACTTGGCACCCTTTTAGATAAAAAATATACTTGCTATGCAGCTTAGTCGGCCTCAAGTATTGACTGTCATATTTCTTGGGCATACCATCATCAAGCTCAAAAATGGAAGACCCACAGGCTGGTACTCACTAAAGGGGCTCAGTTGATGCTTAAATATACTTGCCACTAATTGAATGCACCATGGAAGATAACCCAGTTGATAGTGTCACCCGCTGAGTGCACAATGGAAATTGCTAAGAAGGCAATTTGATGGAAAGTCCACCCCTCTTCACATTTAAAGAAGTTCAAGAAAAATCTATGATGGTTTCCAGACTCATTGTCTTACTTGGTTATCTAATGAAGGAGTTAAGTATTACTTCGTGCAGACATTAATCCAGGAGAAAGAAACACCTGCAAAAGGGCATCCGCCATGGACAGATTTCTCATGAACCTATATGAGACCAATTCTCTCCCATATGGTTATGGACTAAGTTCAAATCTATCTTGCTACATCATGCGATTTGTAAAATCCTGTGCTATATCATATCATGCAATTACTAGGAGTACATTACGAGAAATTCCACCATCATATCAATATTCAAGAAACCCACAGATGGCTTATGAGCAGGTATATAAACTAGCATTTCAAAGTATAGGAGACGTCCGCCCTTTAATTAAAGTAAACCATTCCTACATCATTCAACTTCATAATCAAATGGGGTCAATTGATTCTGGTGTTATCAGGTATGTGGAGAAAGTTTTAGAGCTTCTTTGAAAAGACGTAATGGAGTCAAACAAAATATCAAACGATTACTTGACGCCTCTGATGAAAAGCTCGTTGACAGGATTATGAAGCTTATGGTGAAATGGTAGCTCAAGCTTCTACTATCAGTTACTAGTAGAAAGACTAAATCTCCATCCCTAAGGCACAGCTAGAACAAGTCTTACGACAAACTGATGATCTGGAGGCCCATTGAACCTATGAGCCTTCATCAGTGTCACAAAATATCATTTTTCGAGTAGCTCACCTCAAACAAGAGCTAGCAAACTGTGCAACTCAGGCTTCTACTCTGTCCATTACTGAGCGACTCAATAAGTTGGAGAACAACTTGAGAGGAGAACCCCCATCTGGGAGGACATTAACCAATTCTATTGTCGCCTCAATGAAGCTGAGAAACGCTGGTTTATCTCTCAGAAGAGTTATAAACTAATACTGACAAGCATGCAAAGCACCGAATGCAATGAGATGAAGGAGGAATTGAATCAGCTCATTAGAGGCTTGGAGGATGAGAGCATGCTTTTACAAACATACCGCTCATCCGCTCACTGACAAATTCATGATCTGGACATCCATGGTAAGATTTTGGAGAACAATAAAGTCATTCTTGAAAGAATAATCATTCTTATGGATGTTACGCCAAGACTTACCTTCAAGGAAATGGAGCAACATCTCAATCCTCCACATGACAAAATACGACAACTGCAACGCCAAATTAAACAGAGCAACTTAAGAACTGAGATTACCAAATCTGAAGCTCTTGGAGTACATGTCATTACTGGATTGGAGACCACTACCTTTAAGCCTACATTCAAGGACAAGTTTACACATGGCTAAAGTGAGTAGCTCATCTTTCCTTTACATCTTTGAAGCCACGATGGAAGGTGTAACTGACCATCAAAAGGTCAAAAATATTTTATCTTGTTTAAGTCATATGGCTCAAGAGGCTATAGTGCCTCATATAGATGATTTGCATACCTGGAGAGAAGTAGAGGAAGAGCTCATCAAGGAATTTGGGTCAAAGCATAGCATGAGTATGAAGAAACAGTCCTTCGTGAGAATTGCACTGTGCCATAATGAAACCCTTGCCAAATTTGCTGACAGCTTTTATATAGAAGCCCAAATGTTTATTACCCTCAAAGATGCTGACTCTGGATGATGCCGTAGCTTCTGTCGTTGCTGGTTTACATAGTAACCCTGACCTAGACATGCACGTCACATTCATTAAACGAAGCTTAAATTCTTTATTGGACAATAAGGAAGCTTTGCTTGATTTAGTTGACATACAAAAGCCAGAGCCCTCATGAAAGGCCTCCAAGAAACCTATAATTTATACAGTGGAAGAAGCAAAGCCTATGAAGGAGGAAAAGCCAAGATGCAACTTCTGCATGAAGAGCAACCATACCAAGGATATGTGTTCTTAAGAAATACCCTGCCCTTGCTGATCAGGGAAGATGAAGTTCAGCTCAGGGCAAGGTACATATAAAGCCAACTAACCCAAAATACCCAAAGAGCGAGACATTGCCAATTGCTCACTTGCTTGCATTGAAAATGAATCTGATGATGATCTGAAGGGGGTCATGAGGATACAGGTTATTTCATTTTAGGTTCACCCGCTGAGCTTGTCATTCTTGACCGTTTGAACGCTATACCTATTGATGAAGCTTAGGTTCCTGAAGGAACCTATCTCAGTAAGGTTATAGGATGCCCTCAGATAGATTGATACAGCCAGAGATGCTGATCAGACCTTGCCTTGTTGATCTTATCTAACTCAAGCGTCCACATTCTAATGAAAATCAAGAAGATATATCCTGAGACTTCCCAAAAGCTCAATGCAACATTCCGCCTCAAGGAGGTGTTACCCTTTCCACCAAAGTGCGGATCCATAACCAAAATGGAAGTGGTAATTCAAAAGGTCTGAGTTATGGCTATCTTGGATAGGAATTACCTATCACCATTGTGCTGTCCTACCTCATCAAGGAGATCAAGCTCACTCCAGTCCTTTAATACATTCAAGAGTACCATACTGCTGGTCTATATAGCACCAAGGCCATAGGTGCTTACTCATCTCTGTCAATCCAAGTTGCAAATTAGTTTTCAGCTCCTGCCATTGCCCTTGATAACAGTTAATATGATATTCTCATTTAGACGCAATTTATGATTGAACATGAAGAAGTTATCAATCTAAAAGAAGGATATTTATTACTCATCAACTATGAAGTTCCCTCATCTTGCATAATAAATACTCCAGAAATAAAAATCTCTTGTCTGGTTGAGTACCATGTTTCTTCTTTACCATTACAATAGTCTACCTTTGGAAGAAGTGTGAAAAGCTACCGACTCATTTGTCACAGCAGATGACATTGTCAAACATTTGACATCACAGATCCAAGAAAATAATGTTTTGGGTTTAAATAAACCAAGGGGGAATTATTGGGCATTTGCAAGTTTTCATTATATAAAGGGTGATTTAAATAATACGAATAGGTTTTATTGCCAAAAGACCCTGGCCAATTCTTAATAAAAACCCACAAATCAGGGTAACACTGTTATGAATACTAAACTGGAAATTAACATGAAGTTGGGAAATTAAATTGTACCAACCATGTGAGGGAACCCAGGAAGTCCATCAGAGGTTTCTCCCCCAGACACGTTCAGTTTCCTTTAAGCACCTACATGTGGAACACCCCCTTTTATAGGCTTAGCGGGGGTCCCCCAAGGTGCAATAATTATATCAAATGGGTATTGGCTGAATTTCTCAAATTGTTACCCCTTGGGTACATCTTGGCCAAAAAGAATTCCCCATCATCGTTCAGCCAAAGTGAAGCGAGATTTTCAAGCTTTAATAGGCTAAATTTCCAAATTTCCTAATTTGGACTAGTATAAGCTTTTCTAAATTATCATTGAATTTCCCTCTACCCTCATATAGTTTAAATAATGAAGGTTCTGATTTCAAGATGGTTCGTTTTTCTCTTACCCCATGGCACTGGAATAACCTATAAAGACTTATAACTTTTTAGTTTTTATTGCCTATTTATATTAATTATTTTGAGTGATTTACCTCACAATTTGTTGGAGTTTAGGCTTTATGCACCAGCGAACTTAATCCTACCATAAACTCCAACAAGTGGTGCTTATTACAGGAGTATTATACCATAATAAATTATTAAAATTGGAGGGTGTTGGGATGAAAAACCCTTGCAACCTTTCCTCCGCTGTTAAACACAAGCTTGTTGCCCTTGAACAACTATTAGCAAGCGCTTCATCAAGTTTTAAAGAGCTAAAACAGCGCCCATTTAAGTGTACCTTGAAGAATAAGCTCACCCCTCATTAGGGAAGTATTGCTTCGTTCTTGTACGTTTGTGAAACAGCCATGGAAGGGGCGACTGACCACCGGAAGGTCAACATCTTACTCGTTTAAGTCGCTTGGCCCAAGAACTGATGGTCCCTTATATGGATACTCTACACACCTCGGCTAAGTTTAAAGAAGCTCTTATAGCGGAACTAGGATCAAAAAGAGTTTAACTAAGGAAAAACAGACTTTTAGCGCTTTAGTATGTATATAGGATAGCCAATCACTACTTTTGCTGAGCGATTCTATCTTGCTACTCAGAGGTTGGCAGCATCTAACATGCTAAACCTGGATGATGCCATCGCAGCTATGTTATCTTGGTTAGCTTCTCAATCTTCTTTAGCTTAGCATATCATCTCCCTAAAGTGAACTTTTAAAAAAGTCCGTGACATAAAAGAGGCCTTGTTATATGTTGCTTATTTTTATACCTGTTCAAATACCAATAAAGCTGTGATGAGCCCCTAGGTTTGGACTATTGAGGAATGCTCAACTGAAGCCCAACGGAGGAGGCTATGTTAAAACCTATGCGGATTACTGCTCTGAGTCGAGCATTGGCGGTGCAGCTCATACCTGTTCTCCTTCACCCAGCCAACCTTAGGTTTTCAAACCAGTAAATCAGAGTTCATCATCGTCAATGAGGCAATGCTCCCGGCCCTCATTTTGTCATCATGATCAGCTTTTGCCATCTAAAATCTTTCCAAGTGGTTCAAAGCCTGTTCCTAAGCCTAAGTCCCTTTCTCAGTTGATGTTTATCCCCACCAATAATTGGTTTAAGGAACAGGTCGCTAAAGATAAACCATCAGTTTCCCCAAGGCTCACAGCCACTGTAAACCTAAAGCTGGCGGAATTAAAGCTTTACCTCACTGATGGTATCTCATCTGGCTAACTCTAATTCAAAACCTGTAGCTATGAGGAAATCCAAACCTCTCCTTCGGTGAAAGTTACTCCCAACAACCAGGGGTTCAATGAGAAGGCTTCTCATGCTAAGCCACCCAATACTTCAATTATCATCACTGCGGATGTGCCCCAGCTACTAAAGTTATGGCCTCCACCTCTGACTACTCTTTTAGCGTTCACCCAATGTATGTGGATAACCCTTCAGATGATGAGTCTGAAAGGGGTTATGGGGAAAATGCTACTATGTTCTAGGAGCCCCTGTTGATTTAGGTATATTAGATCGGCTGAACCCTGAAGAAATAGATAAATCCCTGACCCTCAAGAAAGTTACCTTAAACAAATTCTGGGGTGCCCTAAGGTTCTAGATACCTCTAGTGATACTGACCAGGGTATTGCTTCGCTGATCCGACCAACTCATCATGTTGACATCCTACAATCCATTAAAGATAACTATCCCAAGACCACTAAAAAGCTTGCCTCTACTCTCCGTCTTAAGGAAGTATATCTCTCCCCCTAACTTTGGTGGGATCATAACTAAGGTAGATGTCGTTATTTGAAAAGTCTGGGTTAGGGCTATCTTGGATACTGGATCTCCTGTGAACGTTATCTCCTTTAAGATGATCAAGAAGGTTAAGCTGTCTCCAAATCTTGAATGTACGCAGTAGTTTGGAACAGCAGGTACCAACAACACCTGTGCAATTAGAGCCTACTCCTCCTTTTCTATTTGGATTAAAATAGCTCATAGTGTCATCTTCCGCTGTGGCCTTGGATAATAACGATTATGATATGCTTATTGGCACACTGTTTATGATTGAGTATGATGGTATAATCAACATGAAACAGGTTTACCTCTCCCTTCTCGGTTATTAAGTCCTCTACTCTTCACTAATGATTAACCCCATAAAATGGAATATACCTGCTAGTTGAATACCCTCCTCTGCTTTACCTTTATTCTACATGATCTCTGGATGCAACACAAAAATAATGCCTAAATCAGTGGACGCTTCAGAGGACATTCACTTAAATTCTTCAGAGGAAAAAGTAATCAAGGATAGTGAACAACTGGTGGTCGCTAGCAATATTACTCCACAGATTCCCCAAGCCTGTCTGTTGCACATAACAATCATTAATGTAGTAAGCTTTTAAGAACCCCAGGTTTTTTTTAGGTATACTAGACCCCGTCTATCAACTACCTATTAATATTTTATTGGAAAAACTTACTAATGAACCCATCATTGTCAAAAAATTAAGAGATAGTGAAAGGTCTGCTAATTCCCATCAATGAGATTAAAAGTGTTCATTTTATTGGGTCAATGTGGATATGGGCTTACCCACTGACCAGATGGTGTGTACTCTGCCTAAATTAAAATCTCAGATGACATAAACCTGGATGAGCTTAAGCAAGTTCATTCTCTAATGCATACATATAGTGATATTTTCTCCCAGACCAACACGGATTATGGACATATGAAGGGGTGGAGCCATTCCATTGATGTTGGTGATGCCCAAGCTATTCGATCTAAACTGTACCATAAGTGTAAGGTTGGAAAACAGCAAATGAGGATTAAACTCAAGCTCTTATTAGAATCTGGGTTGTTATCATCATTCCAAAGCCCTTAGGCGTCTCCTCTCTTACTAATTTAAAAAGAATAGTGGAGGTTTTCAGGTAGTGATGGACTACCATAAACTAAATAACCTCACTAAAAAAGAAAGCTGTCCTATCCCCGCATAGATGATGCCCTTGCACAACTCTCCAGCTCAAAATACTTTTACCCCTGGACTTGACCAGCGTATATTGACAAATGGATCTTTCTCCCCAAGATCAGGAGAAATGTACTCTCATTTGCAGTGAAGGCTTATTTTAGCCTAACCGCCTACTCCAAGGGCTGTGCAATGCGCTGGCATGCTTCCTATGTGCAATGGATCATATTCTGAGGGACCTCAAGCTAAGCTGTGTGATCGTCTATCTTAATGACATCAACATCATTTCAGCAACGTTCTCTGATCATCTCGCTCATTTAAAAAAAAAGTCTTTTAACTCCTGCGGGATTCTAAAGTCAAGTTGAAACTTTCAAATTGTCCCTTCTTCCAAAAAAGCTAGATTTCTTAGACATGCTATCTCCCAAGAAGGGATCCAGCCTTTACAAGATAAGGTCGAAGCTACATTTTTAAAATGCCTGCCTTGAAAACTTTCGGGACATTCAGGTATTTTTGGGTATGATGGAATATTACCATCAGTTTATCCCCCAGTTCTCTCAGCTCAGTGATCCTCTGGTTCGACTATTGGCAAAAAACACTCCTTTTTATTGGGTACAGAACAATCAGCTTCTTTTGAAACGCTGAAGCAACTGTTACAACAACGTCCTGGTTTACGGCACTTAGATTATAGTAAACCTTTTATCTTGTTTACCAAAGCCTCAGACTACACCTTTGAAGCCATCTTAGCCCAACTGGATGAAGATAGTGTGGATCATCATATATCCTATTTTAGTAAGATGCTATCAAAGGTGGAACGCAATTACAGCTTAACAGTGAAGGAGTGTATTGATGTTTTTAGTTGTAAAACATTACCATCCTTTCTTGTATAGCACTACTATACTGTGGTTACCGACTACGCTTCCCTGATATGGGTAAAAAATATGAAGGATCCAACTGGGCGGTTATCAAGATGGGCTTTAAAGCTCCAGCACTATGACATGAAGATTGTAAACCTTGCTGTAACCCAGCACATGATTGTTTATGGGTTAACTCATCTGCCCATTCTGCATTTGGATAATAGTGAAGCGGAATGTTATATGATCTTGAAATGATGCTTGATGACTGGGAGGATGATAATGAGTCTGTCCAGAAGATGTTATCCCGGCACTCTGCAACACAAAAGTGGAGAACGGGAAGTTGTATAAGCAGGTGGGGCAAAGTAGTTGCCTTATTTACAGCCTTCAGAACATGTACTTGTTATTATAGAGGCTCACTCTACCCTAGGTCATGGCGGAGTAAAGAAAACCTATGAGTGGCTTAGGGAGCGGTACTATTGGAATGGAATCATGGAAGCTATTGTATAAGTCTTGGATGCCTGTTTTGTGTGTAAGAAGCAATCCAGTTTTAAGATTAAATACCAATATCAACCCACTACCCCTCAACAACCACTCCACACCATCAGTCTAAATGTAGTAGGACCCCTCCCGCAGACTACCAGTTGAAATAAATTATTCTATTAGGTATTGACAATTTTACTAAGTGGGTTGAAGCTTGGCTCTCCCTTCCCAAACAGCCAAGGCCACCGCAACATTTTTACATCAAAATATTTTTACTCGCCATGGTTGTCCCCAAGTACTAAACTGCAATAATGGTAAGAACTTCACCTCTAGAGTAGTCAAGATCCTGGCTATGTGTATGGGAGCCTAGCAAGTGTTCTCAGCTCCATATAATCCTTCTACCAATGGAATTATGGAGAGAGCTAATGGAACCTTAGTTTCCATCCTGCGTAAAATGGCCTCCTCTGATCCACTTTACTGGGATCAGTTCCTACCCAGTGCTCTTATGGCATACCGGATTAGTTATCATCAGATCCTGAAGAAATCCCCATTCCGTTCTCTGTATGGGCGGGAACCAAGGATACACGCCCTTTTAGCTAAAGGGGTTTTTTAAGTTGAGAAACCTGAAAAATCCATGAGAAGATTGACTCAACATATGATTCAACTTCAGTTTGAGGCTATGACAAACTTAGCTTAAACGGTTACAAAATAGGGATAAGTGCCTAACGATTTTTGGGCCCCCTACCTTCCTTCAAAGTGTCTGAATTAGTCCTATATTACCATAACCGCATCACACCCTGAAGTAGCAAGCTTGAATTTATATGGGAGGGTCCCTTCACTGTTACCTACAAGAGAGGGACAAGTATTCTATAAAATTGGTGGCTACCAATATCACCATAAATTGGGTACATGGCCGCTTCCTATGGACTTATTCTCTCCCCAACATTCCTAAGGGGTGATGTTGAACATTTGCCCTCACGGCTCCAAGAAAAGAATGTTTTGGGTCAAAATGGGCCGACGCAGGGAAATGTCAGACATTTACAAGTTTCCAATGATAATAATGATGATATAAATAATATGAATAATTTTATAGGCCAAAAGACCCTGGCCAATGCTTAAAGGAACTCACAAATCGGGGTAAGACTGTTTTTAATACCAAATGGGCAATTAACATGAAGTTGGGTAGTTTATTTGCCCTGACCACCTGAGTGAACCTGGGGAGTCCATCAGAGGTTTCTTCCCCAGCCACGTCTAGTTCCCTTTAAGTACCTAAATGGAGATATTTTTTATAGGCTTGGAGGTGGTCCCCCAAGGTGCAATAATTTTATCAAATGGGTATGGCTGAATTTTTCAAATTGCTACCCTTGGGTACATCTTGGCCAAAAAAATCCCCATCATCGTTCAGCCAAAGTTAAGCGAGTTTTCCAAGCTCTGATAAGCTAAATTCCCATTTTTTCTAATTTAAAGCAGTCCAAGTTATTTCAAATTATCATTTAATTCCCTCTACCCTCATTACAGTTTAAATACTGAAGGGTCCAATATCAAGTGGGTTCGTATTCTCTCACCCCACGGCAAAGAAATAAACTATAATAACTTTTAACTTTTTAGTTTTTAGTGCTTATTTATTTTAATGATTTTAAGTGATTTAACTCCCCATTTGTTGGAGTTTAGGCTTTACGCACCAGCGAGCTTAACCCTACCTAAAGTCCAACAGGCATACCATTTTATGCCACTGAGGAGGTAAAAAATTAAACCAGGAGAATAAAGTGTGGTTTCTACCAACATAACTCTGTGTATACCCCCTAAACTGCTTGCTACATATCACTAGTATCTATGGAGTAGTAGGTTTGAACCAAGAGTTTTGCCAAGAATTCTCAATCCAGCTTATAAGCGGCCTATTGAGCTACTACTTGGTAACTTAACAAACAATGTTATTCTAGTCAAGAAGCATTAAAAAATTGGGAAAATAGATTTGTTTTAATTGATGAAATTGACAAGGTACATTTTATTGGTACTCACCTTGATTTTATTCTACCTGCTGATAGTTTAATTTGCGCTATTGCTCAAGTCAAACTATCCAATAAGTTTAATCAGGAACTTTTGAAATTGCATTTACTGCTTGAAGATTATCAGGATGTGTTCTACATGTCAGATGTCAACTATGATTACATAAAAACTGGACACATAGTTCAGCGTAGGAGATTCAACCCCTATCATATCATAGCCATATAAGAAGTTAAAGCTAGAGGAGCAATACATGAAGACCAAGCTCAAGCAGTTATTGTATGCTGGCTTACTTGTACCCTCACAAGGTCCATGGTCATACCCATTGTTACTCATAAAAAGGAAGAGCGGTGGTCACAGAGAATTTATGGATTCTGGAAGTTTAACAACCTCACTAAGAAGGACAGCTATCAAATTCCAAAGATTGGTGACGCCCTGGCCCAACTCTCTGGTTCAAATTTCTTCTCTGTGATAGACTTCGCCAGAGGTTATTGGCAGATTGATTTATCGCCAGGAGACCAAGATCAATGCACGTTGATACTCATGTAAGGGTTATTCCAACATATCCGGTTCCCACAGAGATTATGCAATGCTAGCCTCATTTCATTGGGCGATGAATCACATCATGAAAGAGCTTAAAATAAGCTGTGTGATCTTTTACCTAGATGACATAACAGTGCTTTCCCAAAACCTTCATCAATCATCTAGAACACCTCAAAATTAGTGGTTTAACGACTGAGAGAGAATTATATTAAACTAAAACCTTCAAAATGTACCTTTTTCCAGCAGGGCTGGGAATTTCTAAGACATACCATATTTTGGGAAGAAATTCAACCCTTGTATGATAAGTTTGGAGCAATATCCAAGATGCCTGATCCAAAGAGCCTTTGAGACACAGTATTTCTAGGAATGTTGGGTTATTACTATCAATTATTCCTAACTTCGCTCAACTCGCTGAACCTCCTTTCTGATTGCTTGCCAAATATGCTCCTTCTGTATGTGAAGTAGATCAAAGAAATACAGTCAATGGAGATTTTTTTGTAAGGATAATAAACTTACAGCATCAGACTATAGGAATCCATACATCCTGTTCACTGATGCCTCCAACTTAGCTGGAGCCATCCTTAATCAACTAGGAAAAAATGGCTTTGACTGCCTGTTGTCAAATATAGCAAAACACTTTCCAAAGCTTAGCAAAATTATAACATCACAGAGAAAGATTGCTTAGCTGTTATCCTGGTGGTGAAACATTTCCGGCCCTTCTTGCACAGTAAAAACTTTACAACTGTGACAGACCATGCCTCCCTAAAGTTGCTGCAAAATATGAAAAATCTGACAGTAATATTAGCAAGATGGACTCTCAAGCTTCGCCACTATGACATAAATGTCGTCCACTAAGCTTAATGAATTACATGAACGTAGATGTACTAACTGGCTGCCCCTACTTTAGCTTGACAATAGCGTAGCTGAACGGTTACATGACCTGCTCATGAAACCAGACTTTTGGGATTACAAAAATGTACCAGCTAAGAAGATGTTTAGAAGAAACGTTTGAAATACAAAGGTTCTCAACGGATTGCTTTACAAGAAAGTTTTAATTGACTGACTACCTTACTTGCGACCTTTTTTGAGTGGGTACCAGTTGAAGTGGATGCCCACAATACTTTAGGCCATGAAGTATACAAGAAACTTACCAATGGATCAAGGATTGCTATTATTGGGAAGGAATACTGAACTCTGTAGTGGAAGTATTAGAAGCTTACATCACTTCTAAAACAGAAACTGCATAAGGCCAAGTACAAGTATCAACCTATGACCCTCAGCAGCCGTTTCATACCATCAGTTTAGATGTTGTAGGTCCACTACCTGAGTTCATAGGAGGAATAGATATATCCTAATCGGTATTGATCATTTCACGAAGTGGATTGGAGAAATTGCCATTCCCAAACAAAGTGCTAAAGCTACTGCTAACTTTTTATATCAAAACATATATAATAGGCATGGCTTCTCACAAGTTCTACTAAGCAATAACAGGAAGAACTTTATGTCAAGAGTTGTGAGGACTTAGCTACAAGTATGGGAACTCAACAATTATTATCTGCACCTTAAAACCCATCAACTAACGGGAACGTAGAAAGAGCAAATGAGACATTGGTCTCAATACTATGCAATATGGCCACTACCGATCCACTACACTGGGACAATACCTCACAAGTGCATTGATGGGTATAAAATAAGTTCCATCAAATTTATCAAAAATGTCTCCCTACAAGGCCTTATAGGTAAGAGAACCTGAATTCACAGCTTTATTAGCTTGAGAAGTTACTAATGATAATACTGAAGAGCCTGAGAAAGCTCTAAGAAGATTATCCCAGAAGATAATAGAATAACAAAGGCAATGTCAAAAATTTGCCAAGACGGTTACAAGGAAGGTTATGCAACAAATGTAACTTGCCACCCTTTACCCGTCTTTGAATTTCCAGAATTAGTCTTATAATATCACAATCTGATTGAAACTTTGGGAAAAAAAATTAGATTCCATCTGGGATGAGCCATATGCTATCACTTATAGATGTGAATATGAATACTCAATCAAGTCTTTAGAACTAGAGTAACAATCAACCGCGTTCATAGCTGATTCTTGCATTGGCATTCACCCAACAATATTCTTGAAGGGGATGATCTCAGATATCCTATTAACAGATATGATGTGAAAATATTGTAGATCCAACCCCTCATCTGAATAGACATTTAGACCCAAGATTGGGGTTAAACCCATTACCACAATAAATTACCTAGAGAAATTGATAGTCAGTACAGCTCTAGTCAACTCTAATAACTCCAACAAATCAGTTCGAGCCTAAAATGCCCCAAGATAAATTCCTGACTCATTTAAAGGTTAGATTATCTGGAGGTCAGGCGACATAACTGTAGTGGCACTCAAAGCCACAAATTAATATGAACCTAAAAAAGGATAGTAATCTACAAGCTGATGAATGATCGACCTAAGTGACACACAATGTCATCTGAGTAGGGTATTCAACTCACCATTTTTGCCCTATTAAAATTATGATACAAAGGCATTATAACATCCAGAATCTATCATCTGACCAAGAGCATCTCTTCTGGATTCCCACCTCTATTATCTTTATTAATCCTTTTCATTTTTTGGGGTTTATATCATTAATTGTGAAATATAAAACCCCCTGATTTATACTATAATAAAGTTTCGTCATTATTGCTTTATCTCGCTTTGGTACTTAGCTTCAACAAGTCTATTTTGTCATGCTTACCATAGGACGGATAATCTAGCTGACAGGACATAAGCGGTGAATTGTCACTCTTTTAAATAAAAAAATATACTTGTTGTGCAACTTAGTTGGCCTCAAATATAGAATGTCAGGTTTCTTGGGCATAGCATCATCAAGCTTAAAAATGGAAGCCCACAAAGGGCCTCACCCAAAAATTTCGTAGAATACTATAAAACACCCTAAGCCACCCTTTCTCAAATATTTGTTTATAGTATTAATATGTAACATTGGTAGAAATATAAATTCTTATGATAGGATGAATCAACCCAAACAATGACATTACTTACCCTTCTACAAATTACTAAAGTAGACATGATCTTAGATTTCACTCTCTTCCAATTTTTTTAGACAATCATAGCACCAAATGGCCTTAAAGAATAGTAATTAGATACATAACAAGGAATATGGAAACTCTCTTTCTACTCAGCATAACTTTCCAAGCAATTTTTTTGGTTAATAATAAAGTAAAACCTAATTGTTCACCATATTTTGCTCCAATGTCATTGAATTCCTCGCCAGCTGCCCCAGTGTGGGGCAGCAGCGAAATTCCACATACTGTTTTCTGTCTGACAGGAAAACGTACTCAGACTGGCTCGCCCAGTTATTCCAAACTCATGGGACAATTCATTCCTCCCAAGGTTCTTAACGCCCACCTCGTGCAATCCCAAGTGGTGCCCCACTGCCCCCTGGTGCTCCCTTGGAGCGACATGCATTTCAGCCTTAGGGTTGAATATGGGAAACTTTTTTCCATACATTGTCCAAGCTTTATTTGAAATGGCTCAGGTGGTGATGACACTAACCTGTTTTATTGACTTCCGCCCCTATAAGGGGTATTTCAATCTTGGCTTCACTTGTGAAGCTGATGTTGCCACTGCAATAATGGTACCCCTGGTCCTCCAGGATACACCCCTCCCAACAACACGCACCTGGATCCCAGTGGACACCAAATTGGTAGTTCAAATTGCTGTTTTGCTTACCCACCTTCCCCCTGAGGTGCTCCACCAGGAGCTGATGTAAGTTTTGGAATCCTATATCTCCAACCCCATATTGCAATTTGTGGTCTCAAATGGGGCCACACGCATTGCTGGGCCTTGGGCATATGCCACAATCAGCCCTAAAATGAACAACCTTGCCCATCAATTACCCCTCACACTGCTATCCCATCTTCCCCATACCATCCGTTCTGGGTCTGCGTTGAGGGCAGACGGACGATTTGTCCATCCTGTTTTGAGTTAGACCACTCAAAAATTCAAGTGCCCATATCTAGCAGCTTCTTATGGCGCTTATAGTTTGTCCGATGGCCACCAATCTGACACCCACCCTGCGCCAATTCTGGCATGGGGAACAATCCCCCCTCCCCCTCCCCCAAAGCCTGTTGCTGCAGCTGCACCTGCAGCCACCAATCAGCCTCCACCGTGCCCCAGTGCCATGCATGAATCTTTTAATCAAGCACAGGATTGGACCCCAGTCCAATCCCATGCAACAACCAATAAATCAACCAATCCTCAACCATATGCTGACTCCATGATTCAATTCTGCCAGAACCCATGGGAGTTTTTGGATGAAATTGATGAATCAGGTAATATCCTCAAAGAACCATTGCTGCAAGTTGACCATTTCTGAAATGCAAAATGGGATGCAGAATTCCCCCTCATTTATATGCCCCAAAGCCAAACGCCAAGCCATTTCACATTGACCACCAGCTTGCAGTAGAAGCAGCCGCCACAACAGATTGCCGTCCCCTCTACAAAGCTGCCTTTAATCAGTGACAGCGCTTACAGGATAAATGTCACCTTCTGTTATCCCCAAAAGTCTTACTGCAAAAAGTAAGATTAACGTAAAACAACTTCACAAAATTGTAACCAAATCTTTTCAGAACGTGGTAACTTTAGCATGAAATTCAAAAGCTAGGATCATCTGAACCAACATTGCAACTATTAAATTACCAGACGCCCGCATTAAAGCCAAAAAGGCTTAAGCCAAATATTACTGCCGTTTTTATGTATGGCAATTATATAGAAATACCAATCATCAATGATATTGAACCATATACTGCCAAGCCCTGACGCCCTTGCTATCTGCCTTGACACGCACCCTACTCTGGGAAGAAAATGCTGCTGCCAAAGATGAGCCCCCCAATCCCCCTTCCCCTTCCGCCATGGAGGGATAAGCAGTTTCCGCTGACCACCTGGTTGGTTTTTTGTTTGGTACAATTCATTTGAGCACTCATTTGGGCGTTTTGTTTGGATCTATCAGTTATGTTATTTTTAATTTAAATTTTTAGTTTGGTAATGTCCGTCTCCTGGTCAGCTTACCTCAGTTAAATAAAACAAAGACTATGACATGGTAACCTTTAAGCCCATACAAGCTTAAATAACCTATAGAACCCTCCTAGCACTCCTTTGAAATAAGATGACTTAGATTTTAATCCCTAATATAGATTTTTAATGATATATTTAGTTATCTGAAGTTGACATGTAATAGTTTAACGCTATTAAATATTCTAAAATTTTCATTTCCTTATTTGAGGTACTCTGACTAGGAGACAGACATTGCTTAAGATCAAAGAGCTAAAAAGCAAACAAACAGACCTACATGAGCAGAATGATTTGACCGCCCAAATGAATGGGCGAAACACAACCAAATAAGTACACAACCAACCAGGTGGGACAGCAATGAGTCGCTCAAACCACCATGGAGGAAGGGGAAGGGGATTTGGGAACTCATCCTTAGTATCAGAGTCCTCCTTATAGATATGAGTACAGGTCAAGGCAGAGAGCAATGGTGTGGGTGATCAGCGAAATGGAGAACTAGTTGGCTTATGGCTGGCTGGTCATCAAAATTACCTGCAGCAAAAATTGCACCTAGGTACTTGTAAAAGCAGTTTTCCGCATGAAGGCGGATGGAAGGAAGCTGGGACAATAAAGTGACGGTGATTTGGGAGAGTTTTGGCTTGGCCTGTGAAGCAATAGCAACATTCTTAAGGCGGGCGTTGCTTGTTTGTGGAGGGTTAGGATGTTACGTTTGCCCTGCAGGCTATGGTCAGAGCAATAATGGGAGGAGTAAGATCCTTAACAAGTATGCTACTGACAAATTGGCCATCTTCTGGATGTTGTTAATATCTTGGTGATCAGCTGCTGCAATAGTGAGCTGGTGATCAGAGCGGAACACAAGGGCGTTCAGCTGGGGGGAATAAAACCGCCGAGTATCTGAATTGGTTGCTGCACCTGAATAAATCTTTTATTTGTGTATTCAAATCTTTGTATACATTTCCCATTTCATTGGTTTCATTCAATGGAGTCTATGCGTTCTTGTCAGACTGAAATATAATATTAGTGGATTGATGGTATATGACTGTCAATTGCAGAATAAGTGGGATTTTTGTTGTCCAAGTCAATTCCTGTTTGGTTGAGGCGCAGGTGGCACTGGACTGAGGAGGGAGCTGATTGGAATTGTGGGTACCATAGCGGCAGCAGGCTTTGGGGGAGGAGGAAAGGATTTTACCCCATACTTGAAAAGTAGTGGGGTGCGTGGCAAATTGAGGGCCAGATGGAGACAACGCAGGTCCAGTGGAAGCAGTAAGAGAGGGGCATTTACGCTTCAAGTGATCCAACTCAAAGCAGGATGAACAGATGGTCCGTTCACCCTTGACGAAGGACCAAATGAGTGTTCAGGGGCAGAAGGAATGATGGCACTGGGGGATCAATTGGGCAATTTTATTAATTTCTGGGCTAATCAGGGTGATTGCCTGAGGCCCATCAAGGCGAGTGGCTCGTTTGGGGACCACAAACTGAAGGATGGAATTGAAGCCATTTGCGGCCAAACCTTTCATCAACTCCTGGTGGAGAAGACGGTGGGAAGGTGAGTGGTCAACCACAAGAACTGAACCACCATATTGGTGTCTTTGGGGAGCCAGGTGCTCATTGTGGGGATAGGGGGCCTGGAAAGCTAGGGGAACAGTAGCCGCAGTATCAGCATCAACTTCACAAGTGAAGCCTAGATCAAAATTTGCTTTATAGGGGCAGTAATCTATAAAACTGGCCGGCAGCATCACCACCTAGGCCAGGTCAATAATGGCTTTCTCACCGTATGAGGACAATTTTCCATATTAAACCTGAAGGCAGAAATGCAGCTGAGATTGGGGGAGAACAAGTGGGCTGCAAGACACTTACTGGGCACATCCAGGAGGATGGCAAGTTCATTGGGCGGAATGAAATGACCCAATGATTTGGTGGTACTGGATGAACCAGTTAAAGCGTGTTTTCCCGCTGAATGGAAAATGCTGGTTGGTTTTTGCCGTTGCCCCACATGGGAGCAGTCAGTGGAGAATCTGAGGTCATCAGGGGAGCGAGCGGGAGAGGTAGGCTAGTCTAATTATACTTTTTACCTTTTTACTTTTTATTATGATTGCCAAAAAGTTACTACAAGAGGAAAAGAAGATTTTCTAAAATTCATAATAGTATTTGAAAAAGCAAAATCAAAAACTCAATTGTCACCACTATAAAACTACAGTCAAAGAGATTGGATCACACTTTCAATCTTCCATCAAACATATAGTTTCATATAAGGTCTTGCAATAACTAGGATCACACATAAGTACATGAGTTTTGTGATCCAGGATATCAAGGAAACACCCTATAGGCGAAAAATGATGACATTCCAAGTTAAACCCATCATAGGAATTTTCATGATTAAGTGCGTCGTTTAAAACTGTTCTCGCCATATATAAAGCTTGGTTTTTTGCACTTTTCAACACTTCCATCACTTCTTTTTACTTTAGTTAAAACATCATCCTCCACTTCTAGGACTGATATTCTAAATACCCACACACTGCACTTGCCAATTTTACCTGTTCCTTCCAGGAAGGGGGACTGGCAAAAGATATAATCTCACATAAAACACCAATCCTATGGAAGGCTATTATTCACTTTATATAATGGGTTACATCAATGCCAGATTGCTCCCAATCTTAGACAAATTTCAACCTCCTAAACACTATAAAATCTTGATCATTTACCCTCATTATCATTTAAATGGCCCATCAACCTCTTTTTATTATTATTTAACCAAATTAAGTCTGTTAAAAAGTATATTTTGACTTGATCTTATATTTAGACTTAGGAACATAACTCAATCCTTGTTGTCAATCATTTTTGCTCAATGGTGTTAAGCCCAAGAAGCCCGTAAGTCAATGCTTGAAGCCATCTAAGAAGCATGACAAAAATATGATTTACTTTTAAAAATTGCCAAGTCACACTTAAGTCCTGTCAGATATAGTATCCATCCTATGGTAAGTACGGCTTAATGGACTTATTGAAGTCAAGTAAAAAACGAGACATAAAATTAACAGCTTAAATATTATAGTATAGAATATATGCTTTTATCTATTACATAAAACAATATAAACCCCTCAAAAGGGTTAATAATATTAGTAAGGGAAGTCTGGATGGGAGGCTCTTTGTCAGGCGATGCATTCCAGATTATATAATGTCTTTTTAGAATATTTATAGTAGGGCGAGAAAGGTAGGTTGAATGTACCAAGTTGGATGAGACTTAGCATCACTTAGGATGATTATTGGGCATATTTCTTCGTTTTACTATTTGTGGGTTCATCTTAAATAACTGCCTTGCGTGCCATCTAATGTAATGGTCGCCTGAAATTCTTATAATTCTTCATTTTAATTAGGAAATCTTTCATTTTTAAGTGCCTAGACATAAATTGGTCTGGTGAAATTTCACTAGTATCAATTTGAACCTTACAGCTGTCAATTTTTCCTTAGGTTTTATTAATGAAAAATCTTTACCCTTTCTCAGGTCTACGCGTCTATTCTGTCATGAAAGTCAAAGGTCAATATTTTCCCCCATGTCTAATACTCTGATATCAAGCATCAGCCCCTTCAAGAATATTAGCAGAGGAGTACTGAAGTAGGAATTGGCTATGTACGCGGTTAATATTTATACCATTATCTAATTATTTGGTTGATTATTCATCCTCAAGTTTGTAGGTTGAAGCGTATGGCCCATTCCAGATGGATTCTATTTTAATTCATGAGGCGCTATACAATTGTGATAGTATAAGACTAAATCCAAAATTATAAGATTGAGTAAAGGTTGGTGGATGCATTTCCTGCTTGGCCTTCTTTTAAAGCATCTTAACTAATTTTGTCATTGCCTCTGACTTTAAAAGTATAATCTTCTGAGCTTACCTTCTTATTACTTTCTTTAGCTCTTTGGTATTATCAATGGTAACTTCATGAGCTAATGAAGCTGTAATTCCAGATTATATTTTGTATAAGGCCTTCAAAAGTGACATTTTGATGATTTGATGGAAACTTATCCTGTAAGCCACCAGCGCACTTAAGAGATATGGTCCCAGTGAAAGGGTTCAGTAGTAGCCATATTGCATAATACTGAAACTAAAATTTCATTTGCTCTTTCTACATCGCCATTAGTTGATTGGTTGTAGGGAGCCAAAAAATTTCAAGTTCCCATGCCCACAGTAAGGTTATCACAACTTTGAAGCAAAGTTTTTCCCGTTGTTTCATAGCAGTATTTGACGTCAACTATACCTAGTAATTAATTTTGGTATAAAAAGTTAGCAGTAGTCTTGGAGGTTTTCATAAAAATGGCAATTGCTTTAATCCACTTCATGAAATGATAAATCCCTACAAGAATGTATCATTTTCTTCCTGTGGATTCAGGTATTGGAACGATGACGCTTATATTGATGGTATAAAATGACTGCTGAGGTGTCATGAGCTGGTACTTGTACTTGGCCTTATGAAAGTCCTATTTTTTACAAGTTATGCAAGCGTCTAATACTTTCACAATAGAGTCTAGTATTCCTTCCTAAGGTAGCGATCCTTGATCCATTTTTAAGTTTTACTAGCTCATCCATGTCCTAAGGTATTGTGGGCTACCATTATAACCTGTAACTGTTCTAAAGATTTGAAGTAAGATAACCATTCAGTTCTGACTTTCTTGTATATCGTGATACATCAAGAATTTTCTTATTTTTCCATGTCATTTTACCATCTTTTGCTCTAGTTCACCTTTGTCCTCCCAAGAGTCTAGATTCATTAGTAGGTCATGTAACTGTTCAGCTTCAATAATCTCTAGAGATAGTAGGGGCAGTTATATCACTCCACCTATGCTCATGTGCTTTGTCTCAGCTCAACGGTTGATGTTCATGTTGTAGTGCTGAAGTTTGAGATCCCAGTAGGCAAGTCTTTCTGTCAGATCTTTCCTGTTTTGCAGCCAATTTAAAGAATTGTGATCTTTAAATTTTGTATAATTTGTACTGTACAGGAAGGGCCAGAAATATTTGATGCCAAGAAAACAGCTAAGCACTCTTTCTCCATGACACTGTAATTTTATTTGGCTTTTGAAAGTGTCTTGCTGTAATAGGACACTGGATGTTCAACGCCTTCCTCATCCAAGTTTAAGAATACAGCTCCTACTGCTAAATTGGAAACATCTGTAAATAGGATGGTGGGATTCCCATAATCTGGGTGTTATAGAATCAGTCTTCTATTCAAAATCCTTCATTGACTCAAATAAAGTTTTTTGCCAAACTTTCCACACAATGGAGGTGTTTTTAAAGCAAATGTTATGAGAGGGTAGCGAGTTGAGAGAATGTAGTGATTGATTGATGGTAATATCTTATTTTTTTAGACATACTTTTATTTCTCAAAGCACTTCAGCTCATAAATCTTGGAGATTGCTTCAACATTTATTTACAAGGGTTGTTTTCCTTCCAGGAATATAGCATATCCTAAAAATTACTGTTTCCTGTTGGAAGAAGATCACTTCTTAGGTTTAGTTTTATTCAATTTTCTCTTAGTCATTAAAAACTGGCTTGAGATGGCCCAGATGATTTATAAATATTTTTGAAGATAACTTTATGTCATCTATTCATAAAATCACACAGCCTAAGTTTAGATCTTGCGTCATTTGATCTATCGCCCATTGATTATTAGACAGAAGCGTTGCATAATCCATGAGGAGCCAGTTAGGCTTAAATAATCCTTCTGTGCACTTTAACGCGCATTTCTCTTGGTCCTCTGGCGACAGAAACATCTGCTAATAGCCACTGGCGATGTCCTGCGTGGAGAAGTAATTTGAGCTGGAGAGTTGGGCCAGCGCAATATCAATTTGTGGAATCGTATAGCTGTTTTCTAATTAGACTGTTTCATTTCCTGTGATCCATCACTATTCTGCTACTAATTATTTTTATGAGTAGCAGTGGGGACAACCATGGAATCTGAGAGGGCACAAGTAGGTTGGCGTCCAATAGCTGCTTTATTTTAGTCCTCATCTGTTGATAATCTACCTTTATCTTCCTATATGGCATTGTTTATGTGAGGGTTGAGTCTCTTACGTTGATACCATGTGTCCAGTATTTAATTTGACAATAGTTGACATATGATGTAGAGAAAACCTCTTGATAGTATTCAGATAATTGATGCACTTTCTCAGCTTCCTCTTGATTTAACTTATCAAATACCTGGACTTGAGGGATACCACAAATTTAAATACTGCTGGTTATGTCAAAAATCATGGTGTTTACTAATAAATATATCTTTTCAATTTCTTCAATAGGACGTAATTTTCCTTTCTCAATATCTTAATGTTTCTTGACTAAGATATCTTGGTTGCTTAGGTTTTCAAATTTTAGCTCAATAGGCAGCTGATAAGCTGTGTTAAGGACTTCTGTTTAAACTCTTAGTTTAAATCAACTTACTCCATTGACACTAATAATATGTAGCAAGAAGTTCAGAGGTACGCTCAGAGTTCCGTTAGTAGAGTTAACTCTTTTTTTTGGTTTAATCTTTAACTCTTTTTAGTGCAAAATACTATTCCTAAAGCTTCGTCTACTGAAGTTGTTTATCTTTCATAATAATCCATAGGTAGAATCTCACAAGGGTAAAGCGGATCATTGTTTGACCAGTTAAGCGTATAGTCTTTCTGTAGATTTTATTATCCAGTACTAAGGGAACTTCATTGTTGAGTATGTTAAGTACCTTTCTTTTGGATTGATGAAACCTTCATATTCAATCATAATCTGCTCTTAAAAACATTCTAGACTGGCTATTTTACAGGGCAACTGTTGAAGCTGAGAAAACAAATTTTCCAACTTAAATTGCAGAGTTAAATATGCACTTATCGCACTGGTGTTGTTTGGACTGGTAGTGCTGCAATTCTGAGTATATTCGAGGCATGGAATGAGCTTAATCTTCTTGATGAGACAAGATGAGACAAATTCCATAGGTTACAATGTATCCAAGATATCCATTACTTGGACCTTCTGATTTCTACTTCCACTTTGATAATGGTTATTTCAAACTTTAGTGGGAAGGCTAACACCTCTTTATGGAGAGAATTTCATTAAGCTTCTAGGCAGACTTGGGGCACTTCTTCTTGATCTCCAATAAATCGTCCATGCTTGAGATGGGTTATATCAACATGGCAAGGTATTAACAGCATCCCTGGATGTATCAATTGTCCTAGGGCAATCAATATCTGACTGAGGTAAGTGCCTCTGAAACCTGAGCGACATCAATATTTTCAGCATTCAAACAGTCAATAATGAGCTTAGGGGTGTACCTAAAATATGATAACCTGTGTAATCATAACGCCTTCATAGTCATCACAGATATCATTCTCATTGCATGTGAGATGAATTATCAGCAATGTTTTGCTCTCAGGTATTTTAAATTGGCCATCTTTAAAGGTACCTGACCCTAAGCTAATAAATATTTTCCCTGCTCAATAAGGGCAGGGTTCTTCCTAAAACACATATCTTTGGTATGGTTGTTCTTCCTGTAGTAGTTACACTTTGGCATTTCCCCCTACTTAGGCTTTGTTTCCTCCACGGTATATACTATGGATTTGAGAAGGCCTTTAATGAGGTCTCTGGCTTGTGTATACAAACCACATCGAGAAAGCCTTCTTTAATGTCTAGTATGAAATTAAAGCTTCATTTGACTGATATGAAGTGCATAGCTAGTTCAGGGTTACTATGTAAACCAGCAACAACAGCGGCTAAAGCTTTATCTTACATAAGCACTTTTTGATGTTAACAATGTTCAAGTTTCATTATAAAATCAGTCTGTAATTTTGATCTAGGTTCATTTCATGTAGCAAAATTCTCAAAGAATTTTACTTCTTCAAAATCAAGCTTTGCTTGTAACTGATTCTTTGATGAGCGCTTCCTTCTTTTTCTCCAGGTGTACAAGTCATCCATATGAGGTACCATAAACTCTTGAGCCTTATGGTTTAAACAAGATAAAATATGCTTACCCCTGATGATCATATGAACCTTCCAACATGGCTTCATAGACATATAGGAAAAGCTTAATACTCTTTTTAACAGGTGTAAACTTGCTGTTGAAGATAGGTTTTTGGGTAGTGGCATCCAATCCTGTGTTAACGTGTACTCTAGGAGCTTCTTGGTAATTTCGGTATGAGTATCACTCTGTTCAACTTTATTAGAGAGTTGACATTACTGATCCTTTAAATTATTACAATGTTGCTACATTTCCTTCAAAGCAAGCCTTAGCGTGACATTCAGCAGATTAATATTTATTTTGAGAATAATTTATCATTCTAAAAGTTCTTAACGAGGATGTCCAGTAGTGAATTTACTGTTGATTGGAGAAGAGGTAAGTTTGCAAAAGCATTTTCTCAATCTCTAATATTCCAAAAGCCAATTCAGGTCCTTCTTCATCTCTTTTCATTTAGAACTCTGAGGAGACTTGTCAGTCTTAGATTTCAGCTCTTCTGTAAGAGTGTTCCAGCTTTGCTCAGCTTCATTGAGGTGACAGTATATTTGATTATATCTTTCAACTAGATGATTTTCCATTCATGTCACTCACTAAATGTTAAGTTGCTTAGCAGGAAAAAGTAGATTCCTGAGTCGCATGGGGTGCTAGATTATGCTCAACATGGGCCACTTGGGAAGTAATATTGGATTGTACTTATTAAGACTCAGAGGCCTGATGGGCTTTTTCAGCTCATCAATTTGTCATAGGGCTTTCACTAACTGGGCCTCAAAGAGCTTGATCTGTTCATTCTCATTATGACAGCAGTAGAAGCTTGGACTGCCATTTAACCATGAGTTTCAGCCCCTTGTATTAGGAGCTTATGAGAGAAGACATCAAAAAATCTCTTAAGATTTTTGTTTGACTCAATAATTTCCTCTAGTAGAAGATTCATAGCTTTCTAAAAATACCTGATAACAATGGAAATAATAGTCAACATCTAATTATAGAGTTGAATGATGTAGGAACAATATACTTTGAACAAATGGTAGATGTCCCCAATATCTTATGATGCTAAATCATATACCTGTTTATGGGCTATCTTTAAGGCCCCTGGGTATTGATATGATGGTCGAGTTCCTTGTTATAGACTTTAGTAAATGCACAATATGATAGAGCGCAGGGTGTATGAATCACATAACATAATGAGATAGATTTGCTCTTAAACTCTATGTCTCTGAGAGAGCATTTATTTTGTATAGATTACAAGGGTCCTGTCAATGGTTGAAGCCCTTTCGTGGCTTGCTCTTTCTCCTGTATTAATGGCTCCACAGAGTTTTTCTCAAACTATTTCTTTATAAATCCATGTTAGACAATGAGATTTTAAAATCTCCATTGGATTTTCACAAACACTTTTAAATGTGACAATGGTTGGACTTCCCTTTCTTATCTTCTTCATTGTTTTGTTATTCACTAAGTGAGCTACATTATAATCAAGTTATCTCTCATGGTACAATTAATTAGGCGCAGGCATTGTTAAGGGTTGCTGAGCCACCTGTAGTGAGCACCAGCCTTTTGGGCTTCTATTTTTGTTCTAAATTGTGCTATTCCCAAGGAGCCCAGTAGTCCATACTTGAAGCCATCTAAGTCAAATGACAAGTAGATTTTTATTTACAGTGACATCTCACCGCTTAGGTCCCTTTATATAGATTATTTACCATATGATAAGTAAGGAGAAATGGACTTATTGGAGTCAAGTACCAAAATAAGATATAGAATTAATGATAGTCCTTTATTATAGTATAGGATAGGGATTTTTAAGTGTTACATATAATATTATAAGCCCCATAAGGAAAAGGATTGATAAAACAATAGAGATGATATTTCATGTGAGGCTTTTGGTTGAACAATGTATCAGAGATTATATAATGCTTTTGTAGCATATTTTGATAAGGAAAAAGTAGGTCACATGTACTAAGTCAGATGAGACTTGATATCACTTACATAAAATTTTTGTGCAGATTTTTGATTCTAACCCTTTTTCACGTTCATTTACTACTTCCTCATGTGCTAATTTTTTTATGGTTGCGAGACATTAAGATGATAATTTATTTTGATTAGGCAGGATTTTATATTTGGGGTATCTTAGGCTTAAATTAGCCCAACGGAATTTTCCTAGTATTGACTTATGCCTTACTGACTGTCAATATTTCTGGATGATTAAATAAATGAGACTTTGTTAGCCCCCTTCTCAGTTCTAGGCGTCAATTCTGTCATGGGAGTTGATTGTTCAATAATAATATCATCATGTTTGATATCCTGATTTTTAATAATACTAACTCCGTTGTTAAATTTTTCTTTAAAAAAAGAATGTATTAAAGTTGACATCATGATATAGCATTTGAACCTTTTCCTGACCTAACAATCCCTTTTGCACATTGCATTGTACAATAATTGATGATCCTCATCCTATGAGCATTACTGCTTCTTTTATAAATTGAATTGACTATAAATATTATTCCTTTATTGTGGGTAAAGTATCACCTTTATTACTGAATCTTGTTTATTCATATAGGTCTTTAGTATAGTCTATCTATATTAAAGAATCAAAAGAATTATGCACAGTCATTCTATATGGTAGAGATATAGTTTGACCAGCAAATCATAACCTGTGAAGCAGCGAGTAAAGGGACCTCTCACTACAATTGTGGTGCTCACTAAAAGGGGACTGTAGTAGCAAAGTAAAATTAATTTTCACCCTTACAATGTACTTAAGTCAATAAGGAGAGAACGGCAAGGACTACCAACCTTTCACCTTTTATTCTATTCCTCCAACCCTGATTGACTGTCATTGGAGGAAATTGGTTTTAAATAATCTAATCAATTCAAGCACTTTGATACTTATACCTTCACGGCAGATAATCTGAGAGAGATAAGTGATATGTTACTTCATGGAATCCAGCTCTCTAACCATGATCAATTTAAACTATTATTTGCTTTATTATATTGTCAGAAGACTTAACCCCAGATGCTTCAACAATATTAAATTTTTGTGCTTTAAGAAATAGTGTAGTACTTCAACAAGATAGAATTTTCTCCTGGATGGGTAATACCTAATAGGATACTTTTAAACCACTGTGCAAAAAACTCAGCTGACCATTTTTTATCACCACGCTCTAATTGTGGAAGTGTTCAAGATAAACCAATTTTATTTGGAAGCTCTACAGGACCTGGATAGGAAGCATTAGACCATCTTCCAAGGGTTTCTCCATGCTGTTAACAACAACCATAACTTTGGTTTTCAGATCTTGCAGCGTTTGGATATACTTATAGTAAATTGAATTGGAACATGTTGTCCATAAAATATTAATCCATAGACAGCCGTGGAGTCACCAATGTTTGGGTCCAATGGATGACTTGCCTCTGGGAAAAGGTTAGATGTTGCCATGTCACACTGGGAGACATAACTCGTCATGCTGAGCAGTCAAAGACCTTGACCAATACACCTAGCGCGAAATGGGGATTTCTGATAGCACTTAGGAAGCAACATTGAGACTACCAATTAGCTCCTGTTCGAGTTGCAACAATCTAAATCAACAAGCAGCCATGCAACAAGATATTAAAGGATTGTAAGGTTTTTTCCAGACGCTACAACAAGATTTGGAGACCTCCTTCAATCAATAAACGACCTATGGTGTTGTATCCGTAAACTTCATACTTCATAAACTACTCATAAAAGTGAATTAAAGAAACTGCAGATTTGCATATGCTACATGTGTAAACACCTTACAGACTTGCAACAGTTCAAGTTGCAATGTATTAAAGAACAGGGTGAATTTTACCACTTAAGAATGACAAATTGGAGGTGAGGTACAGGATGGCGTATAGAGATGCCATCCTGAAACTCTTCCCCCTGCTCGTTCTGAGCTATTTGGGGAAAAACCCTCAGATGAAATGGTTACTCAAAAACCAATGCATCAATCCACTCATGATGCACCACCCTTTTTTCTCGCTTTGCATACTTCTTTGGAAAACTCAACTCCTGAAAAGAGCCAACCTCGCTTTTATAGCCCAGGACCTTGGATCAGTGCTGCACTGATGCTGTCCAGATCCAGAAGTTTTTATCCAGGAATCTAGCAGTTTATCCAGTTAATCTTCTTAAATTTGTTAAGCATGGGAATGTGCAGTTGTTCTTTATAAATTTCAAAATTACCATGCATAGAGAAGATGCCCTTCTAAAGCTATTACTATGATCCTCTGTTTGGGTGACCATAGTTTGAGATCTGATCATGACATACTTACCTGAGGGACGTTGGCCGTTTGCTGATGTGAAAAGAGCGGATTTAAGAGAGTTTGAAAGCCCTATTATATGTCTACTTGGAAGTCTGATTTTATAAGTATTTATTTCAAGGAGAATGAGATCATTGCTGGATTTGCTGACCAACTTTACCATGAAGCTCAGGTGTTGTTGGTCACCAAGGCAATAATAGACATCAAAGTTAAAATCACTTTCAAAAATGTCACCAAGAATCGCCCAGAATTACAACGCTCTCTGCTTCTAGTTTTTATATTAATAGATACGCTCTCTATGATTGAATATTGGAAGAGATGTAAAGTTAAGTTTGGACCAACCAATGTCAAGTTGTGAACAAGTCGATCTCTTTGAGTGAATTTGGTAGAGGGACCTTATAGCTTCCCTCTTGCCAAGGAATTTGGAAACTGATGCAATCTGTATGAGATAACCTATTGTATCTGAGAATCTAATATACACTACGATGACATTTTTCCTAATAGTCGCTCTGGTTTAACCTTGTAACATCTCAAGAGGATGACAGCCAGGGTAAAGATCCTTAGCAGTAGACGGGGTAAATTCTTATGCTGGGTATCTTTGGTTTTGTCCTAAATTCCAGAAGAAGTGAATTACTTTTTAAATAATGAACAAAATCAGAGCATCCCTATGACTTCAACTATCACTAGTAGTTAAGGAGAGATCATGTAATAAGTACAAGAAGTTTTCATTAAACTATATGCTACCCAAATCATTTAACATAATCAATATGGAGGCAATGAAGAGCCTCGATCTTTAACTCTCTTACAAAGAGTTAATTTTGAACTACCAATTGATTCCCTGAACACCCAATTCACCAATGGAGGAAAACATATCAAGTAAATGATTATCCAAATCAATACTCCTTCCATTTTCTAAAGTTAGGATTCACATTACTTTTTTATTGTAAGCATATTAATCTTAGCGTAGACAAAATTCAGGTGCAAGACATTGTTTACAGCGGCGCTCCTGTGAATTTTTTATCCAGTCAATGCATAAATCAGTTATGACTTTCTCCTATAGTAGCTCACCTTTAGTGATATGAAACCGCTGACCCCAGGGTACTACTAGTGAAGGAGCATACTGTGCTTTATCAATGAGGTTCTTCTCTATTCAGATTATTGACCCGGTTATTGAGCTTTTCAAGGATACCTACCATTTTTCTTATTGGCACCAGCTTCTTAGTATTCTATGCCATTAACATAAGTTATGTCAAGAATAATTTTGCTATCTTGGGTCAACTACTACACCTTCACTATCCAAGGGATACTCAAACTACTCATATAGTATTTTATGTATTATTGTGGTTTCTAATGATGATTTAATCTCTATCCATTATCAACAAGTAGGTCACCAAAGTCTTACACCTCCTGCCACAATTTTTCGAGAATAAAGCATTCCCCAGGGCTTTTGTAGATTGTGTTATATACTCTGTATAACAGAGTGTTGTGTCCATCAGAATGAATTTTGGAGCTACCTGAAGGTTTGAAGGACATTTTCCCCTTGGCAATGGTGAGGGTTTAAACCTTTCAGCTCCTGGAATACTCTCATATGTCCATCTGTAGATTTGTGTATTACTTGACAACCCAAGTGCATCCAAAATATTCAGAAAGTGTGGACAAAGAGTCGCATTTGAACACCTTACTCCATTGGAAGCATTTCAGGAGGTACATGAGTTCATAAACTTAATAAAGTTTGGCTTACATGAGCCAGATCTAACAAATTGTGCAGTCATTACCCGCAAGCAACTCAATGGACCAGTTGAGGGTCAGAAAATCCAAGAAATTTCCTTTTTATAAAAATACACTCAAGTATTTGCAGCATATGACTAAAACCTCAGACGCGCGTTATAGTTTCAGCACTACGTTGACTTTGGTGATGTGAAGCCCATTTTTTACAACTGATTCAGAAAATTAGGTCAGCGATAATTATGTGCAAAGAGGAGTTAGAGAAGCTCTTGCGTCAAGGGATGTGTTGGCGTTTGTGCTCCAGAACGGCATGAATTCTCTTGAGATTGGACCAATTGAATGTTTAATAGTTCATTAATGTTTTTGGTCCTTCCTGCTTCAAATAAATAGCTGATAAATGAGCCTTTGCTTTAACTGGGCAAGAGCAAAGAAAAGAGAATTAAGAATCATCATGAAATGAGACATGTCAATAACTTTGGTTATCATCTGGACGCCATCACAGAATGAGAGTCAACAATCACAAAGCTGATCAGCGAGAAAGGCCACAACTTGATCCTCATATTAGTTGAAAAAAATGGAACAAAATGAAACTTAAGTGCCCCACGCATCTAAGGCATCCACTCACTTTATAAATAATAAAAGCTTTTAAAAAAAACTATATAGTTTATTTCCTTAATGAATTTTGCTGGTTTTTGTATAGTTATGATAATCAGAATTGTAACCCAGGATAGTGCATAGTACCAGGCTCTGAAGAAGCGAAAGTGAAACGCCATTGCCTCTCTCTAGCCATTTCAAAGAACCAAGCCATAAAAAATTCATTACCAGCTTCTGTTTATATGGCCCCAGGTACTCAGTTCTCTTGACACTTGAAATTTCCTTTCAAAAAGCTGAAACTTATTGCTCACTACAAGAGACCCCAATCTGTATCCAATGAAAACTTCAATAATGAAACATGAAATATTAAATTAATAACATATCTTCTCCTCTCAATGGGGAGAGAAGCATTACTTGATGGGACAATACTTCACAATTTGAGGAACACCCAATTCAACCCGAGAGCCTGGAATTCTGGGCCATCTTTAAGCTCAACCTTCCCATGCTGGACCCAAATCAGTTCTAGTTTCCAACCAACAGCTTAGCCAATACTATCCAGCAGCTCATTAATGGATACTACTCTACCAAAACCCAATATAACCATTTGTGAGCTTCTTCTGTCCCATACTTCACGTTAAGGCTCTATGTCTTAAATTCCTTAGCTAATAATGCGTTAATTATATCTTAGAGCCCTACCTTTGGCACTTTGTCCATCCAGCTCTCCACCATATACACCAAGTGGTTTATTTATATCATTAAGAAATACTAGGCCAGTTAAAATTAGTACAAACCCTTAATTCCAGACAGGTAGAAATTATAAAGTTGCCTCTGAGTATCTTTGCAACAATTGGGAAGCTATTTATGACAACCACCGGCCTTATTAATGATGCCAGAAGCCAAATCGCCTTGCTAGACACTGGGATCGCTGGGCTTATTAATACACACCTTACTCAGCGACTGCAGGGTGTAGTTTGAGGTCCATTAATATGTCCAAAATTCCACTTCAGAGGTTGCCACTCAAACCCAAACCCTAAAATCTATCTTAGCATAAAAAATTGAGTTGAGTAGAATACCTACTCAATCGGCTTTAACCCCAAAACAAAACCATCATTGAAGGACCTCAAGGGCAAAAGGTTACAAGAGTCCTAAAGGTCCTGAGGGGGCTGAAGGACAACCAGGCTCCAGAGGGACTCTTGGGTCACCTGCTCCTCAAGATGAAACCCCTGAGGGCCCCAATATGGCAAAATGATTAAGAAGTTGGAGGAACTTCAGAAGAATATTTAAATATATCACTTGCAGATGTGGAGTTCACCCTGACAGAAACCCTATCAACCCTGCCATTATCTTAGGCGCCATCAACTTTGAACTGGAAAATGTCTGTAAGTTCATGAAATTTAAAGGCAAATGCCTCAACATGATGAAACACATAATACTAATCTGGATGCTCATGTCAGATTCTTTAAGTCTGTTTTATTAAATTTAAGATCGCAAATTAATCAGAAAGCCAACGCCAGCGCACTTAACAATTCTGTAATGAGTTTAAAAATGATTTAGAGAAGATTTTTAGACGAATTGACCAGTAAGCCCCCACAATTATTCTTAGTCATAATCCACTGAGCCTATCAAGATTATCAATGCTGAAAGTCAATCCCTTTTTATGCCAGTTATTCAACTTTTAACGCAGCTTTAATTACGATTCATTTAAGGGCAAGAAACCACTTTGTCCTTTTTTAATTATAAGAAAGCGCTATGGAAGAGCCTACCAATCGCCCAAAAACCTAGCATATTAAGCCTTTCCTATGTGATAAAGCTTGGAAGACTATGACTCCTCACTTTCAGTAATCCTAGCTCTTGTCCCAAGTAAAGACCGTGCTCATACAAGAATCTGGTTTTGATCAGACCCTCTCAAGTCAAAAGCAACCTTCCATAGTTATTCACCTCACCAAAGAAGTAAACCCCTTCAACTTTTCACTCCTGTTCTACGCTAGTGCACAACTTCCAGTTACTACTAATCAATTCACTCTAAATGTTGCTATCACCACCATCCCTTATACACTCAAAGCATGTCCTGAAGTTAAACTCCACAAAGTGTGGATTAATGAACATCCACTTAGATCTGCGATATCAAGGAGGCATTCAGCAAGATCCACATGTCCATTCTGAACAAGTACCCATCCAGGGGTCAAGGTTCAACTAGACCCAGAGTGCATGCTCTAGAGGCCAAGAATAAAGAGATATTCACTTGTTATTACTGTAAAGGCTGCCAACAAACTAAGGAGGAATGCTATAAACGTTAGGTAGAAGAGGCGGTATGCAAAATGTCAGAAATAGTGAGGTCAGCATCAAGGAAGAGGCTCTCAGTGCTGACATCTCCACTATTATGCATCTATTCAATACTGAAATCCCCTCAGAGGTCGCTATTAGAGAACCTTGGAATCACAAATTAAACACTACCAATAAGCTACTTATTTCTGCTTATTCTATGAAAAATCTCCCTTGTTCCTCACCCTCCCACCTCAATTTGGTAGTTTAGTCACTTGAGTTTCATTTAAGTTTCACATAATTTCTGTGCTCACTATAGAGATATTGGTTCTACAATTAACATAATCTCGTCCAAACTAATGAAGAAAATTAAGATTTCACCTGATCTTCCCCATAATATTGAATATGGTACCACCAGCCCCAATGCACCCACTCCATAGGAGCCAAATCCGTGCTCCCCCGCTAGTTTATGATAATATGTTAACTTCTGCGGCCATAACTCTGGACAACACTAGCTATGACTATTTTTCTGTGCACCCAATTTTTCTGAGAGTATTATGCCATCATCCAAAAGCAGAAGAATTTTTATCCTTGCTTGGTACCTGCATACTCTTGAGTTCAAAAACATCCAAGGAAGGCAAGGAACGCGTAAAGGATGGACATGTTTTCTAGAAACCAAAAACTGGACTGACTGACTCAATTACCAATTCCAAGACTCAAATGTGAAACTACCCCCTAATATAGTGGATGGTATAGAGGATGACTGTTTTACCACCCAAACCTAAGGTAGTCTTCTAGGGGCGCATATTATAGTGGACATCCATATTAACGTGAACATACTGGCTGGGAGCCTACTAGAAATTCGCGGGGCTGAAAATTTATATGTGAAGATAGTCTTAACCTGCTAAGGTATCCTCAACCCTACATATACTGGCTCCATTTTTATTGCTGGATAACCTGACTCTGAAAGCCTGAACCATCGTCCCAAATACTCTGATCGCCTACCTATGGCTAGTACCAGTCAATCCATCAGTTGTATCCTGAGTTTAAAAACCTCTATGATTCTGGTTTAGAAGAACTACCCACTGTAACGCTAGTCGCCGCCTCTACAGGGGAAGACCTTACCCTAGAACAAAGAAGGAAGATTGATGAGCTCCTAAGGATATTTTGACCTTTTCTCCATGTCCACGTATGACTTTGGAAAGGAGAAAGGAGATATGCATAATGTAGAAATGGGGGACGCCTTACCAATACGCTCATGACCCTACCAAAAGAACAAGTTGGAAGAGGCTTAGGTCATGACCAAACTCTTGGAGCTTTTAACCTCTGGGTTGTCGGTACTCTCCTAAAGTCATTGGGATTCTCCTTTCCTGCTTGTTCAAAAAATGGAAGACATCGTGTTGTCATAGAATATCAAAAGCTTAATGCAGTAATGCAAAAAGATAGCTACCCCCTTCCTCAGACTGATGTCTCCCTCCAGCTTTTAGAAGGGGCCTAAAACTTTTAAGCAATGGATCTTGCCACCAGGTACTGGCATATCGAGTTGGCTCATGAGGATCAAGCCAAGTGTGCCCTTATTGAAAACAAAGGGCGTTTTTAACCGACCCAGATGCCGCAGGGGCTTTACAATGCCCATGCCACCTTCGAGCGAGCTGTGGATGGGCTCCTAGGTGATTTAAAGATGTCCTCTATTCTAGTTTACCTTTATAATATTACCATCTTATCCAAGTCCTTTAATGCTCATTTAAGCTATCTTCTTCAGTTTTTTATTTGCCTCCATGGAGCTTTCCTTTAGCTCAAACCATCCAAATGTTCATTTTTCCAACCTGGAATGGAGTTTCTAGGTCACAATGTCATTAAATAATGGTATCAGCCTTTTCTGGACAAGATTGCCGCCATAGAGAAAATGACACCTTTTTAAAGCCTCTAGGACTTTCATATGTTCCTAGACATGGTAGGTTATTGCAGGCAATTCACACCCCAGTTTGCTTACCTGGCTGAGCCTTTGATGTATCTGTTACACAAGAGCATACCCTTAAATAGAAACCTGAACAGGACCAGTCTTTCAATATTCTTAAGACTTCAATCATCTCTTACCTATGTTAATTCATCTGAACTAAAACAAACCTTTTTTACTATTTATAAACGCCAGCGACGTCTCTGTAAAGGATATCTTAGCCAAACTGGATGAACAACAAGTATACCGAGCCATAGTTTTTTCAGCAAACCCCTGTGAAAGATAAACGGAACTACAGTTTCACTTAATGTGAATGTTTAGCTGTATTTCTCACGGTCAAGTACTTCTGACTGTACCTATATGGGAACAATTACACTATCATCACTAATCATGCTTTCCTAAGGTGCTCCAGAAGTTGAAGGATTCTGATGGTCAATTAGCAAGGTGGCCTCTCCATCCAAAGAGTTTCAACTTTCAATAGCATATTGGGTAGACACGACTCATCAAAATTCAGATGGGTCATCTAGGATGCCAAGCTTTGCTGTATTATTACCAGAAGAAGACCTTTTGTATAACATAATTGGCTGGCCAGAGCAATGGGAACTGTAACCCCCAGAAATGGTGAAAATGTTATTCTCAATGACTCACAACACCCAAATACAAGATGGTAGGTTGTAATCTTTCTTTTGCTTTGATACCTAGATCAAAGCCAAATCTGTTCTTAAAAAAAATACAAAAATTGACCACTCAATTGAGCTAAAACTTACCGATGTCAATGAAATTGATATTTGCTGCCCCAGTTTGAGGTGGTGGTGTGCCACCATGTGGCGTCTTTTGGCTGTCACCAAAGCATTCCTGGGCTGGCTCTACTAGCCCTCCCAATGCTACTGGGCGTTATGTCCCCCTTCAGGATTTGGCCTACCACCTCATAAACTCCCATGCGGTTCTCTGGAGCCCTTTGATGCTCCCACGGAGCAATTTATGTTTCAGCCTCTAGGTCAAATATGGGAATCTCTTCCCATACATGAGCATGGCCATCATTGAGATAACTACAATAGCTTTTTTTACTCACCGGTTTTATTGACTCCCACCCCTTTAAGTAGTATTTTGATATTGACTTCAGTTCAGAAGCCAATACAGTGACAGCAGCCAAGCTGCAAATCACTTTTAAAAATTTAAATTCCCACCGTTTGGACCCAGCTCCCAGATGAGGCCACTTTGGTGGTCCAGTTTGCTAGGTTGCCCTCCCATCTCTCCCCTAAACGCCTTTACCATGAGCTTATAGAGGGTTTAGCCAGTTATGGCACTAACACCATTTTACAGTTTGTGGTTCCAAATGTGTCAAATCATCTGGCAGGGCCTCATGCTTTTGTGACAATCCTCCCATTTTATCACAATGCCCATCTTGCGATTCCCCCCCCACATGGTGATCAGATCCACCCCTGATCACCCATCTTGGGTAAGCGTCAAAAAAGCCACACCATTTGCCCCTTGCGCTTTAAGCTTGACAACTCAAAGTGCAAGTGCCCTACATTTTCTGCTTCCAACGCTTCTGCTTCTCATCCCATGGGTGTTGAGCCTACATCTATTTCTCCCCATTTTTTTGATGGGCTCAAGCCTCCCACCCCCAAGCTTGGGGAAATTTGGCGCTGCTTCAAAAGTGGCAGCCAAGTCAAAAGTTTTTGGAAAAATTTTAATCAAATTTTGAACAGATTATGGCATTCTGAGTCGATGGCTGAACCAGTTTCAGATGAGCTGCCATGGTCCACAACACGTGGCCAATCAACTCCTGCCACTGCTCAATAATGGTGGCTAACCCTGTGCTGACCAAATCCAATCCATTAGAGACTCTCAAATGGATTGATGAGGATGAACAGCCATACCACGTCAAGCCAGATTTTGCTTTGGAAACTTTTTTTGTTGATCCTCCCAAATTGTCGCTCCACCATTTTCGCCCTAAAAACGGTTTTCCAATCTATAAGAATATTAATAAATTGGCAATTGAGGCTGCAGCTGCCCTGAAAACACCCTAATTTGCCAGCAACTTCATGAGGTGATGGAGCCCCTTATTAAGGGTATTCCTATCCCCAAAATTCCCCATGATTTTGAGGATGATGCAAAATATGAAATTGAGGAGATCACTTTTGGTTGAGGTGCGCATACATTGATGTGGTAAAAGCTTCTCTTTTTGACCCTGATTATCTTGAAACCCACCAGCACATCAAGCCTTTCACTTGTGTGCTGGCTCTCATCACTTTTGTAAGCATCAACTTGCTCAATATGTTGAGGCGATGGATACCTCTGGCCAAATAAATGAAGAAAATCCAAAACTATACCTCCTTATGCCCCATGTCACTGATGCTCCCATCCCGATGCTGTCCACCATGGTCTGCCAGCTAAAGTGGGCGACAGAAAAAAGCTTCCTAAAAGCTTTCTCACCTTATAATATGGCTTCCTAGGGTTTTAGTGAGGTGCTATATTAGAAATTTTATTTATTCTTAAAAATCCCTTTGTTTGGCCCATTTGCAAATAAAGATGCGTGGCGGCTCCCCATTCTGGGTTTATCACCACTAGTGCTAAAAAAGATGTTAAGTTGCATAAGGAAGTCAGCAGGAAGTGGCTCCTTTATCTATGACCCTCCTTAGTACTGAACATATTCAAGAAGATACGCCCATATAGGACACAGGGCAGTCAAGAAAACCTGAGTAATTTAAGAAAACAATGGTACTTGTACCAGAAGCTTTAGACTATTCAGGTGCTTTTAGATCTTTCTTGACGTGCAGAACCCTAGATCAATGAGCCTACATTTCCAGCATGAAGTTGTTGCACCATTCACATCATATAGCATCATTAGCGTGAATGTCATAGAGCCCTTATCTATAGTCTCCATGGCCATCAGTATATCATCCTAGCCATTGACAATCTCAAAAATGGGAGGAGCCCATATAAATGCCTTCCACTACCGCCAAGGCTACTGCCTTATTCTTAATTTTGCTCCATTTACACCCAACATGGGTGCCCCAGAGTTATACTATAAAACAATGAGTTTGTTTTCACTTCCCTAGTTGTCCAATAATTGACCTCCCTATATAATACTCTTGGCGTAACAGTTCTCTTGACTGATGCCAAAGTTCAATAATGGGTTTAAGCTATAAACTAGCAATGAGGTTGAAAACCAAAAAGATGGGACTATTATAAACTAATTTACTAGGTAAAAAAAGCATCGATACTATAGGGCGTGTAGGGACATGGTGCCATAATGATCTTCATGTTCCAGTACAATCAAGATCTTGCACTGCTTTCTGGATCGACTGCCTGTTAGACACCCTCATTGTTTTGCATCGTCCTCTTGACCTCAGAAGAGGGGCCGCGCCTCTCTAATTCAGGAAGTGGGAATAGGATTCTTGAAATGTCTCAGCTGATTCTTGTGTGCATGATGCTTCCTAATCATATCTTATATCAGTGCCTTCAGGTAAGGATCCGTTCATGCTGGTTTTAGAGTTGAACTACTGAGGTTTGATTTGGGAGTAGGGATTTTTACTAACCAATATTCAAATCCTGAAAACGCCCCCTAAATTCTGTTAGATGGTATTATAGGGCTGAAGAAATTGTCCATGTACCTGATTCAGCATTTTCCCTTGATTGATGTCTGCAATGGAGCACTCCAAGTTCACATTATTAATGACATTGTAAAACTTGTTCTGTTGACCTCTGGGTTGATGGTGATAAAAGAGAATGAGGTCACCTAATTGAAAAATTGGTAAGGAGGGTCAACCAATTTTAATTGTGATATCTCCCTTTCTGTATTGGTGAATATGCCTTGCATGTCTAGGGCTCGAAGCTGGACAATATCATCAGCTTAGGTCCTCATAGTTAAATCAGAGTTTTCAGGTGCGGAGGTATCAGCATTAGTTTAATGCTACTTGGCAGCTGAGGAGCACGTCCATATAGAGTTTCTAAGGGGGACATCTTGATTTGATGGTTGCTTATTCTGTATACAAGCAAAGAGCTGGGTAGATAATGATTCCAGCAAGTATGATCAGAGGCGGACATCCTCTGGAAAATAGATACAAGGACTCCATTAACAGGTTCCACCGCCCCCTTAGTCAATGGGTAATAAGGGGAGGTGAAACTCTGATTATTACCAAAAAGTAAAATACGTTTTTGGAATACCTGCAAGATGAAATTTAACCTATTGTCTTAAAGTAAAGTTAGTGAGAAACCTTGTTGGGTAAAAACAGTTTAAATAAGAAAAAGAGCCGTGGCTTTTGCAGTAGCAGTAGGGCAGAAATTGCTTTTCCCCATTTGGCCAATTGGTCCACAGCTAGGAGGATATCAATGAACATGAAATCTGGTAGGCAGTGAGCCTACTACATCAATGTTAATGACATTGAAAGGACCCATTGGGGTCTAGTACTAAAAAAAAAAGGACCCATTGGGGCTACGACAAAGTGCTGATGTTGTGAACTGGCTTAATCTTGTGTTCAGCATGACATACAAGCTTTCAGGACCTTTTTGATGGTTTTTACCATTCAGTCCAAGTAATGCTGGGTCTTTAGACATTCTTGAGTGTTTACACTCACACATGTCTCAAAGTTGCATGTCCTTCTAGGATAACGTCAGTTCAAAAAGAAGGACAGATGTTTGAAGCCACTTTTTAATGACCCGCTTATATAGCATTCATTCCTTAATATGGTTGTCTTGGGTCATTTTTCAGAGTTTGTCCTGAACATCAGGAGGTTTCAAAATCCCAGCGTTCTGGCCAGCCAATTAGATCTTAAAATCAGTCCTCCTTGAGTTTCAAAGCAGCCAACCCTGGAATCCTAAAAGACCATTGGCATTATAGTCAATTGCTCCTGCATGATGTACAATAGTAGAATCGTATCTCTGCAGTCTTAAAATCCATCTGGCTAACCGGTCATCTGGGTCTTTCTTTTTCTGCATCAATCAGAGAGAGAAATGATCAGTGACAATGGTGAAGTGACTGCCTTATAGATAGTTCTGGAATTTTTGATTGCTAACAAGACATCCAGACATACCTGTTCAGTAATGCTATAGTTTCATTTGCCTTGTTCAAGGTCTTGCTGAAATATGCTACTGGATGATTGGCCTTATTTTAATTGTGCTGGGCTAGGATGGCCTCAACGGTAACATCACTTGCATCCATGTATAACAAGAAAGGTTGATCAAAATGCAGATGGACTAAAATGGTTTTAGTGCAAAGAACGGTCCTCAAAGAATTAAACCTGTTCTTGTCTCAGCTCCCGCTCAAAAGGCACGCTCTTCTGCAGGAGGTAGAATAGGGGTTCATATAGATCAGAAAAGTGAGGGATTAAATGACAGTGATACCCACCATGCCAAAGGTTACCTTAATATTTCTCAGGCTCTGTTGAGCGACATCTTAATGGCGGAAACTTTATCTGGAATGGGTTGGATGCCATCTTTTAGACTTTATATCTGAGGAACTCATTTCTGACAGAAAGAAAGAGCACTTCAAAGGATTGAGTTTAATCAAAGCCTTCCCAGGGCGATTGAAGACTTCCCAAAGTTGCTCCACATGACCATTGAAATTTTCTAATAAAGTTGGTGATATTTTCAAAGTATATAAGACAAAAGATAAATTTAAGTCCCCAAGGATTCCTTCCATGTTTCATTGAAAGGTTGTGCGTTACAAAGGCCCTGGGCATCATCATAAGTTTTTATAGCCCTTTGTTGGCTACGAATGCACTCTTGGCTTGATCTTTAGTGGCAAGCTCCACTTGACAATATCCACTAGCAAAATCCATCACGGAAAAGTATCAGGACCCAGTAAGCTAGTGAAGAAAGTCTTTTTGTGAAAGGGATAACTTTCTTTCTTGGTAAGGGAGTTAAGTTGGCAATAGTCTATACCTACCTGATGACTGCCATTATTCTTTCAGATCAACATGAGGGGAGAGGCCCAGGAACTGTGCAAAGGCACCAATAGTTTGTCTTCGAGTAGTTGTTTAATCCCTACCACCACCTGTGATTCTTCAACCTTACTTTTCCAGTAAGATTGGACTAAAAGGGGAGCATTCCCAGTCTCCGCATGATGTAGAACCCCACTCATTTTCCCAAAAATCATAGGTCATGGCTGAAAAAAGGTCTGAGCAAAATCTGTTAATTCTTAATCCTGAAGCTGTTATTTTCCAGTTAGCTCCTTTCTGATAAATGTGCCGACTAAAGCTACTGATGAGGCCGTCCTCAAACCAAAATTACTCAAACTTCTGAAGCTATGGACATCATCAATAGCTTCTATTAGTAGGAAGTGAACATAGGTTGTGGAACTACTAGAGCCCACTACCCTAGGTTTGTCAGTAAGGTTAGCCAACACTAATATGGATCCAGAATAGGCAGAATCTAGAATCCCCAGACAGGTTAGGACCTTTTTGACAGATGTGTTATCTAGACCTTGGATCTCCAGCAGCTATTCAAAGAGTTCTTAAAATGGACCCAGGTATCAAAAAGATTTGGTACATCGTAGGTGTAGTGGTCTGCTTAGTTAGATAGATTGGCATGCCTTCATGGCCATCAATGGCAGGTGAGGAAAACGTACTTGAGAGCCCCTAACATGATACTCAAGCTGGTTGATTTGGCTCTCACTCTATAATAGGCAAGTCTTATACTTGACCTTCATTTCGGATTCACAGGAGTTTTTAGATTATGGGAACCCGATGCCCTAGAAGGTATTAAAACCCTACAACACAATGTACTACCATGGTGTAAAAATTAACTCTGGTGTTGATTATCGGCTGACACCCCAGTAACAATTTTACTGCAAAGGTTTCATTTCCTCATGCACTTCATCACATTTGTATAGAATGTACTAGTTGATAATAGTATAGAGACTATTATCCATAGTTGTGATTGAACTATTATTAGGCCTAACGCTTCAGCCAGTACTTCCTATTAATTACTCTGTAAGTTGTACTCATAAGGATCTGTTCCCTATATTCTTGTCCACCCAATCTTTATTAAGATACCCCGGTGACAGTCTCTCTCAGCCCAACACACAGTCAGCATCTATCCCTGATTGTGGTTTCTTTGTCTCTAAATACCCGCTCAGATCTTTACTCTTCTCTCTGAGAATCTTCCAATTATTACCTTCTGCAAAAATATCCTTGAGATGGAATGACACAATAGAAGCTAATAGTCTGACTATACACCAAATTGACAATATTACTGTAGATAATAATAAAGTTTTACTAAATGATGGGTTTTTTTATCATAGTAAGTCCTAGGAAAATATATAGTAGGGGATTCGGCCATCTAACCCTCAGTTGACACCTCTTCGATGAAACAGCAGCCATCGCCATTGAATCGCCCTTCCTTATCTTTGCAGCGATGGTCTTCCCCATCCTGGCTAGGATACTGTTGTTGGACATCCTTGAGACCTCAAATGGAAAGAGTTGGAAAACATGTCCCTAATGTTTTCCTCTTGATCCAAGCAACCAACCATGATTGGCTAGCGACCTGCTTAGGTAATGGAACTTTTTACCCATTATGGCAGGTCACTTCACCAACCATTGATTTGCTAGTTGCATGTGGCATCACTCACCTTGTAGCTCAATATTCATTCCCAATCAGTCAGTGATGAAACTTGACCAATCCCAATTGGTACACCTTATAGTCAATCACTATCAGATGACCCTATTTTGTTGGCCACTCTGCCCGATGAGATCTTAGGTATTCATTTTGATTGATTTCAGATGGATATGATCAGGTGAATATAAAAAATCCCCTGAACGTATTTCCTTCAAAACTGGGGTCAACTGATTTCCAATTTACTTTGCCTTAGGGAATTTTCCCTAGCGACACTAGGTAATCTAGCAGGCTGGTAGAATGGGCAAAAATCCCAACACATCCCCCCTCTTGCCTAGATTTCCAGCGAGAAAAGGACTGGGGCATGAGAACACCACTTTGGGCACCTGGTCAAGTACTTCATTGGTTCAAGCTGAGTACAATTGTCAGTACTCAATGCTGCTTGGGATGACCTTTGGCATACTGCGTTCTTCCTCTTCCTCCTAGCTACTGCCTTCTCAGAGCGCGGTCCCCACAACCTTCTGTTGTGCCGGGCTGATCAATTTACTCATGATGATATTAGTCCCAGGATTCGGTTTTCCCCCCATCAGGTATATGACCCACTGTCATATTCAGGATCCTTAGTCTAACGTCCTTGAATTCCTGATTCTCTCCTCATCTTAGACAGGAGACTCTTGCCATACATGTTTGTTTCACGGCTTGATGAAGAATACTTATTTCTATTCGCCCTCATTATTTTGCTTATAACCTCTTAACTGTAAGTCATTCTTAATTTTTCCCTTAGAAAGCTTATCTCATCAAATTTGAGATTAATTTTCCTGAAATTGGAGCCTAATGGATTATAGAGTGCATAATATCAACTTCAATATAAGTCTTACATCCCCCATCTAGTCCAACTCATATGTCAAATTCAGAATCTCGCTACCAGCAGCTCCTCAACAGTCTCTCTGATCCAGACCTCTGTCTCTTCCAGCAGATGAGTTGGGATGCTTGACAGAACCTCTTCTATGGTCCTTCCAGGACTCATACGTCTAGTCTGGTGCAAGTGGATAGTCCTTCTGTTGAATTACTGGAAATGGTAACCAATCCCTCTGAAACCAGGCTGGCCATCATTTCAAACAACTCTCAGCTGACTCTTCCTTTGCAGTCGATTCCAGAGTTAAACTTCAAAACTCTTCTGAATTTGGCTTCTTTTGTTGATGCTCCAAACATCATCGTCAATGCTCCAGAGATCATGCCAGTTGCTCTGGATCGTTCATTCTTGGCTGGGTCAGACTTTCTCCCTGAGTTCCTCTTTCAACTCGGTCAATTTAACAAACCCACTGTTCTGGTTTCTGAGCTCTTAATCAGAAACAGTATACATTTCAAGCTCCCCTACGCTGAACTCTGGGCCCAAGTCACCAAGGCTTTGACATTAGTGCTGAATTCCTCTGATATGGAAAAACTTCTGGATCGAGATACTGCTGCTTATGCTCTTTGCTTTGCTTGCCAAGTTATTCAAAGTTGTTTGATGAAGCTTCCAGCCTCGCCTGGCTTCCACCGGTCATTCAGCTTTAGCTTCCATGAAGCCCATAGTCGCCATTTGCAGGATGCAATCCACTCACTAGACAACTACCTCTTCCCTAGAGCTTCCCATTGCTATCTTCCATTGAAGGCAGTAATTGGGGGCATTATTCAACAACCCCCTTTGAGTATTCCTTCTTCGCTGCCAGCTCACATGTCCAGTGTCCTTGATGAAGCCTGTCAGCAGGCTCTCAAGACAAATCTTCCAGCTCCAGTACCTTATCAGGATTACTCGGGGTTATTTGCCAATTGCCTCTTTCTTTATTGCTGCTTTTTTCCCTGCTCCAGGTTTCACGATTGGCACCTTCTAACATCTCAATTTCCCTTACCCTAGTCGCGTTTTATCAGAGTTTGGCGTCCGCTCAGTAAATGTGGTTTTGTGTAGGTCTCGCCCTCACAAGTGTCCAATCGCATATTGATTTTGATGGGCTGTTTATTCCTACCGTGATCCATCCTCCCTCCCCCAAGAGGCAACTTAGGCGGAATCATCCCCATACTGAGGACAATCAATAAAAATAAAAATTATAAAAGTATATTGGTTTTTCATCTATGCAGTTTTATAATCTTTTTTTCCAATATTTTTTGTCAATTTTTTATCTTTATCTTTCTTTTTTCCTATGGGACTTGACCTTGTTTCAGTTCAGAGGTCCATCTTTTCCCCCAAATTGGATCCTGGGCACTTAAACCTACCAGTTTTCTATGGTAAAAAGGTACTTTTTTCAGACTTAATCATCTAGATTGGTTCAGAGGTCCTTTTTTGGACTTGACCTAATCATCAGGATATGACCAACTTAATGGTTCATCAGTCCTTTGGGAACTCTTTTAATTTTTTAACTTGATCCAACGCTTTAAATACTTAGCGTGGACTCAATTCACTACTCTTCCATCCAAGAGATTCTTGATGGAGTAAGCATCGGTCATCATCTTGGTGATTACTTTGAATGGACCCAACCACAATGCATCTAATTTGTTTTTTTGCCCAAAACCATGCATATCGCAATAGGCAACTCCTTCTCCTATTTGATATTCTTCTAATGCCAGTCAGTTCTTGTCATCCATTGATTTCGCTCATATCCTTTTCTTCAAGGTTGTATTGAGTGTTTGCGATTGCATATCAATCAGGATACTCATCAGTCATTCAAGTATTGCTCAGTTCTCATCCCCGACGTAGGTTCTACTACCAAATATAATATTTGTGGCAACGAGCCTTCCTCCCATATAGTAATTCAAATGGCATCTTCCCCATTGCCGTATGATGATTAATGTTGTAGGCGAACGTTACCAAACTCAGGTGCGTTCCCCACACAGAAGTTCTCCCTGCAACTGGCTTCCTCAGCGTTATGGCCATCGTCCCATTGACCCATTCTACCAGTCCATTCATCTCTGGCTGGTATGGTAATGATATGACTCCTCAGATCTCCATTATTTCATTTAGCCTTGGGATCACATGAGACATGAAATTGGTCCCATTGTCGCTCAATAGGACTTGCAGACATCCATGCTGGTATACTACTTGATCCAGGATGAATCTCGCAGTACTGGTAGCATCAACTCTGGTTAGAGCTTTCATTTTGACCCATCTCATCAGATGGTCGATGGCTACTTTTGATGTACTTGACTCCTCCTGTGCTCATCACCAGCAGTCCCATCACGTCAATGGACACTGTGTGCCAGGTAAATCCAGGTTGGACCAGTCAGTATCCAGTTGCATTCTTGTATGGTTTATGCAGATGGCACTCCATGAAACAAGCTAGATGATCTGCGACATCATAGTTAATCGATTCCCAGTAATAATACTGGCAAATATGGTCAGTTGTTTTTCTTAGGCCTCCATACCTGACAACCTTGTGAGCTGCTTGTGCTATTGCTGCTTTTTCTGATGGTTTTGGGAATAAAGCCGCTTCCCATTGATTGTCTTGAATACTTGTCCATACATAGTCTTGGTGTTTTCCATTGCTTTTCAAAGCACACCTTGGATTTCTTGAGGCTTGTCCTTAGTTCTTCCTTTAAACATTCTCTTGAATAGCTCATCTGCCTGCAGGTATACCAACTGGACCATTAGCAACTGCAATAAGCCATCCGCATTCTGATGAGAAGCCCCCACTTGGTGGACAATCTTATAATTGTAAGCCTGAAGCTTAAGTGCCCATCAGACCAGTTGTCCCTCCAGTTCCCTTAGATTGTGTAGCCAATGCAGCGAAGAGTGGTCCGTCACCACATTAAAGTGCGTTTTGTGGGCATACACCCAAAACTGCTTACAGGCGTAAATGACCACAAGGCATTCACGCTCAGTCACGGTGTATTTCCTCTCAGCAGCTGAGAGTGTCCGGCTCACATATGCCACTGGATGCTCATCCCCAAGTTCATCTTGGCTCAGTACAGCGGCAATCGCCATCAATGAAGCATCAGTTTGAATGATAAAACCTGATTGAAATTCAGATATTTCAAAATTGGCAAATTTACCAATTACCAGTGTAACTCATCGAAGGAGTCCTGGGCCTCTTCATTCCATACTATTCCTTTTTCAGATCCTTTAAAAAAGAAATAAAGGCTCAGCTATTTAAGCAAAGTCCCAAATAAATCTTCTGTAGTATCCAACCATCTCAAAAAAACTTGGATGTCTTGGCCTTTCTTGGCACAGCCATGCGCTCTATAGCTGCTATCTTCTGGGTTTGCAGCTGCAATCCACTTGAGTTGATCACAAATCCCAGGTATTACAACTCTTTCTTGAAGAAGTGGCACTTCCTTGGCTTGATCTTCAGATTAGCCGCGGACAGTCTCTTAAAAACTTTCTCCAAGTGGTGCAGGTGATCAGTAAACATTCTTTTGAACACATTGGTATTGTCCAGATACACCAGGATGCACAACAACTTAAGGTCATTTAATATTGCATCCATGGCCCTCTAGAACGTCACCGGCGCATTAGAAGGACCCTGGGGCGTCCTCGTTAGCTGGTATAACCCCTGCACAGTAATAATTACACATTTTTCTTGGTCTTCTTCTAGAAAGTCAATCTGCCAATATCCTGAGATTAGATCCATTGCGGAAAAGTACTTTTCTTCACCTAATCAATCCAGCGCATTGTCCATCCTAGGTAGGGGATACAAATCCTTCTTTGCAATTTTGTTCATCCTCATATAGTCAATCACCATCAGATTCGATCCCTCCTTCTTCTTCATGATCAGAATTGGACTTGCCCTGGGACTTGACGATGGAACTAGAAGCCCATGCTTCACTACTTTACTGATCTCACCCTTCACTACTGCTTCAGTGGCTTTTGATCTTCATATTGGTCTCATCCTTATTGGTAGATTTTCCCCAGTGTCAACCTTGTGAATTACATCTTATGCGCATCCCAAGTTGTGGTCATCCTGAGCAAACACTTCAGGATATTTCTTGAATAATTTGAGCACCTCCTCCTTCTGCCCTTCTAGTAGATCTGCAAGCTGCTCTCAATCAACCAATAGGTTGATGATTTCAGCCACCCCAGCCGGTAATCCTATTTTATTGAGAGACCCAAAATTGTGGAATCATCTCAATTCTGCCATCAGGAACAAATAAATAAATGAGATGATCTGATTCCTCTTGATATTCATCAGTTTTTCGCTCAAATTCGCCAAGAGAGCTCGTATTTCTCCTTTATACAACATTATTAATAGATTCTTTACTCAACTACCCCTGTAGTGAGCACCAACTTATAAAAATTTACTAGTTTATTCTTATTGGCAAACAACCCTAGTGATCTTTTTACTACACTGGGTCAATTTCCTCGTGCACCTCGCGTTGTATAAATGTATTATCTGATAATAGTATGAAGACTATTATACATAGTTGAGTTTGAACTATTATTAGGTCCAACGCTTCAGCTAATACTTCTGATTAAATACTCGATAAGTCATAATCATAGGGATTCATTCCCTATATTCCTGTCCAAACAATCTTCGTCAGGATCTCCTGATGACAGTCTCTTTTGGCCCAACACACAGTCAGAATCTATCCCTGATTGTGGTTCCTTTGTTTCTAGATCCCCGCTCAGATCTTTATTCTTCTCTGAGAGTCTTCCAATTATTGCCTTCTGCAATAAATATCTTTGAGTTGAACTTCACAATAAATGCTGATACTCTAACTATACACTAAATAAACAATATCAATTATAATACTGTTTTACTAAATGCTGTTTTCTAATGTCTGTTTATGTGTGTGTTTTATTATAGTTAATCCTAGGGGATTATATAGTAGGGGATTTGGCCATCTAACCCTCAGTTGACACCTCTTTGATGAAACGGCAGCTGTTGCCATTGAATCACCCTTCCTCGTCTCAGCAGCGATGGTCTTCCCCATCCTGGCTAGGATTCCGTCATTGGACATCCTCAAGACCTCAAATGGAAAGAGTTAGTAAATGTGTCCCTAATGTATTCCTCTCAATCCAAGCAAACCAACCATAATTAGCTAGCAACCTGCTTAAATAATGGGACTTTTTACCCATTATGGGAGGTCACTTCACCAACTGATCAATTTGCTAGTTGCAGGCGGCATCACTCGCCTCACAACTCACTATTCATTCCCAATCAGTCAGTGATGAAACCCAACCGATCCAAATTAGTACACCTGATTTTTAATCACTATCAGATGCCCCTATTTCGTCAGCCACTCTGCCCAATGAGATCTTAGGTATTCATCTGGATCAATCCCTGATGGATATGACCAGGTGAATATCCCAAAATCCCCCAAACGTAGTTCCTATGAAACTCAGGTCAACCAATTTCTGATTCACTTCGCCTTAGGTTTTTTCCTCTAGCGACACCAGGTAATCTAGAAGGCTGGGAATATGGGCAAAAATCCCAACATGGTGGTACCATGGAGTAATTTAATAGGACTTTTGGAAGAACAAAAAGACCAAGCAATAGCTTTATTTCAGAAGTATAAGGGATTTTTGCTGTTGACACTCATGACTTTGGGTGTGCTTGGGGGTGGTCCATCAAGTAGACACAAGAGATCATCCTCCTATAAGGTCTCAGCCAATCTGTCAATCGCGGGCAGTGGAATACATTGTTAGTGATGAAATTGACAAGTTGCTAGATCAAGGGGTGCTCAAACCATCCAAAAGTCCGTGGTCTTTTCCTGTTCTGATTTTTAAAAATAAGGATGGCACCAACCTCATAGTAATAGACTACCAGAAGCTCAACAGTATTACAAAAAAGGATTTGTATCCTTTGCAAGAATTGATGATGCTTTGGACCGATTAGGGGAGCCCATTATTTTTCTGTGATGAACTTGATATCAGGTTAATGCAAATCGAGCTACCCCCAGCGGAACAGTAAAAATGTGCTGTAATCACCTCTAAAGGCTTTTTTCAACTGACGCGGATGCCTTAAGGACTGTGCAACGCCCCAGCTACGTTTCAGCACGCCATGGACACTATTCTTGGTGACCTGAAACTTTTATGCATTCTTGTATACCTTAACAATATTAATGCTTTCTCTTGAACCTTTCAAGAGCATCTTAGCCACCTTGAAGCTGTATTCCGCCGGTTGGCTGAGGCGAACTTAAAATAAAACCTTGAAAATGTAACTTCTTCAAAGATCAGCTGGAATACCTGGGGTTTGTAGTAGGCTCTAAAGGGCTAAAACCACAGCCAGCTAAGGCGGAGGCCATCAGCTAAATGACTACTCATACTAGTAAGTGCAACATCCAGGTATTTTTGGGATTAGTCTGTTACTAACAGAACTTTATCCCTAATTTTAGCTGTATGGGATGGCCGCTACATGAGTTGTTAAAAAAGGACGCTGTGTTCTTATGGATGGAACATCATCTTCCACTTTTGATACAATATGTATGGCATTGATCAGAGTACCAGTGTTACGATATCCTGGCTTTAATCAGGAGTTTATCATCCAGATGGATGCATCCCTCTCCGCTGTTGGGGCTGTACTTTTCTCAGAAAAATGACGATGGAGAGGAACATTCGGTAGCATACTGTAGTTGAAGTCTGACTGCCATGAGCATAATTACTGTGACCAAGCGGGAGTGCCTAGCAGTGATCTATGCATATAAGCAATTCAGATTCTATCTGCATGGGGCAAAGTTTAAAGTCGTGACATACCACAAGTCATTACGCTGATTATAGAACCTTAAAGAACCTGAAGGCCGTTTGGCTCATCGGGCTCTTAAGTTGCAGGCCTATGATTTCAAGATTCTCCATTGGCCGGGACTAAAGCATCAGAAACCTGACTGTTTATCTTAATTACCAACTATTGCCATGATGGCAGACCTCAGCGATGTGATGTACAATAAGATGCTCAGCAGAAGATACAATGATGAACTTCCCAAAGTGATCCAAAGTGTTAAATGAGATGCAAACAAATACCTTCCAATGGACTAGGAAACGGTTAAAGTGTATCAGCAATTCTACAGTGAATTTTCTGCGCCCCTCAGAATGACTGGGAATCATTATGAGTGTGCACAAGGCAGTTGGGCATGGTGGAGTGCGTAAGACTATGGAGTTGATATGCCCCTGATACTATTGGAAAAGTATGAGCTTTGATGTGATCAAAACTATTTTCTGTTGCCATCAGTGCCAAGTGGAGAAGTCATTTCGCCGTACAACGTCATATTGGTTAGTGAAACCACATTTCGCCTGGAACATGGTTTCCCCTGATGTCATTGGCCCCTTGCCAACAGGAGCTAACCGGTGTATGTACATTCTTGAGGCTATTGACCACTTGACCTGGTGGGTCAAAGAGAGGGAAATACGAGATTTGAGGGAGGTTAAAGTGTCCAAGTTTGGGATGTAATGTATTATTAGTGACACGGCTGCCCTCAGTTTATTCTCACTGATAATGGAATCAACTTCACCTCTAATATCCTACCCAAACTGAATGAGCTTATAGGAATCCGCAGGGTTCTGACGACCCCATATCACCCCAAATCCAATGGAATGGTCAAATGGGTGAACGGAACTATGGTGAAATTACTACAAAAATTAGTAATTGATCAACCTTCTGAATGGAGCTCTCTCCTTTCCACTGTCATGTTCACATATAACATAAGTTACCATTCTGGCACTAGGAAAAGTCCCTTCCAACTATATACATATGACACCTTGCTGTTCTGGCATTACTTTGATCAAATCTATAGAACACCAGTGGAAAGGAACCCCACCGCTATTTGACTAACCATGCAAACATTCTGGTCAAACTGCAAACTGAAGCGTATTCCTTCAGTTTAGCCAAGAAGATCAGGAATCAGGCTGCTGATCAAGCATGTCATAGCAGGCTGGCACCATTCAAGAAAGGCAATATGGTTCTCTTCCATGACCAACATGGAGTCGGGCAGAAACCAAGCTGGCCAGTATTTGGATTGGTCCGTTCAAAGTTATAGAGAAAACTGTATTTGACGCATATACCATCTAGAATCCTGCAATTGGTCAGATCATTAACCAAGTACACGCAAAGTTCCTCTGACCTTACAAAGAATAGGATCTTATTGTCCAGTCAAGGGGGGCAATGTCGAGATTTTGATATGACTGGACAATAATTGTGGGACAGCAAAGGCGGGATATACCAAAAATAAGATCAGTACAATTATTCAATTGCCTCAGGATGAGGTGATATTGGGATATAATGGGTTTTTATTGGATATAATGGGTTTTATTGAATCGCCTCTACATAAGGTGATAAGGCAATAAGGCAATGTCAACATTTAATGAATACAAAGTAAATCGCCTACAATTATGGCGACAGAGGATTATAGAATAACAAGCCAAATTCAAGGAGAGTCGATGGAATAGAATAGCCCAAGCCATGAGAGCAGTATCGCCTGAAGTTGCTTTATATAAGTGAGATATGCGATTGAGAGAGGAGAGGTTGTTAATATTAAAGAAGAAATGGGACAGCAAAAGATAGCTGTATTTATACTAAATACATAAAAATTTGATTAGGGAAATTTCTCCAATTTAATTATATTTCAAGTTTGTCCAAAGGACCAATGATCCCCACATTGTCTGTCTGTTGCTCAATGGGTTTGACCTGTGCAATTATCATGACAGATCCTAATAATACCATCCGAATTTTTAATAAGGTCAATCCATGACATAGAGATAAGTATACCGTTGTGCACATGTGGGCGTGTCATGTTCTGTAGTAGAGGTGACCTTTTAGGTAGTAGATCATATAGTCCCAGGGTGGCCTTTAGCACACAACGTTTTACTTGCCCTTGTGGTGCCTCTGTTGTGTGTGGCCATTGGTCAGTCTCTGGATTAATCCAGCAGTTCATGTCTCCCATAACAAAAGTGTTTACTGGGAGTGGAGTTGTGTTAGAGCTGTTAAAAACTCTCATTGGTCCGTTGCAAAGTTTGGTGCATACACACTGGCTATTGTTGCACTTATTTGTGCCATGAGAAGCTAACGGCTAGTATGCAGCCCTCCAGTAATGAATTTTTACTAATGAATTTAAAGTTTTGGTTCACGTGTACTATCACCCCACAATGTTGCAACCAAAATGATATTGTTGGGAGGAGCATGTTCTCCCACGCCTCCTCCTTTCCCTATGGACAGTGGACTTCCTGCACCGCCAGGATATCAACAGGTGTTTTTGCAGGATACTCAATTTTATGGCCTGGGATGTTAAGACCTTGAGTCCCGCTATGTTCACCATCCCTATCTCTACTGAGATGCCCAATGCGCCTCAGAAGCGGTTAGCAGGGCCCCCAGCCCTACTCCCTCGCCCTCATTACACTCCATTGCACCTCTGCTGCAGAGAGCATAACCATGAGTAGGAGTTGGGGTGTATTATGCCCCCTTTTGTTACCGCTTTTCTTGCTCCTCTCTTGCCTTTGTTGGTTTTCAATTTATCATTGCAGCGCACTTATGTGCTCTTATTGGCCACATTTTTATCTTGTGCGTTCCATTGTTGATTTTCACTCCTGATTGGGTTGTGCTCCACAATTTTGGTGGGTGTGCTGAACCTCTGTTTTGCCACATTTGTTTCAAAATCAGGTTCTGCTAAATCCATTCTGTTTGGATTGATTGTATGGTTTTCCATGGGATTTGATTGGCTCATTTTTCAAGTTCATCTATGTCTCCCTGGATATGTTCTGGCGAGATGAATGATTCCGCTGATGCCTTTGCCTTGGCTGCAGACAACTTGCAAGCTTGTTTGGCCATTTTTCATCCTTTTAGGTAAATTGGGTCATTTATTTTATATTGCCCGTGTTCTCCCCTGTTGAATGCTTGTATGGCATCAGTGATTTTGGCATACTCTGAGTCATCTTCACCCATTTTTTATCACATAATTTCATTTCTCTTAGACCTTCTTTTATGGGACAAGCATGAATCTTGTGCCCAAAGGCCTGGCAGTAGTTGCATATAGGGGCGCGCTCTACTGTTTCATGGAATAGTTGGGATTTTTCCCATCAATAGTGAAGGATGCGATGTGGGGGATTTTTGTTATCCTCCTCTATCTCCTGGTTTGGGGAAATAATTACAATTGCCTTCCCAGTGCTAAGTGTCAGCATCAAATGGTCTCTTTGCATTTTGAATTGTTTAATTTCTCCATAGGCTTCCAAGCCTTCCTGGAGATGCTGTTAAACTACTGTGCACGCCAGTGTAGTCAGAATATAGTCAAAAATTATGAGGATGTCTTTAGATTCTGTCCAACATGCATGTTTGGTTGATACCAAATGCTGACTGTCAGTAAGATCGAGTACTACTCTGACCTTTAGAGTTTCATTTGCTTCTTCCACTGTTTTGAACTCAAAATCTACCCAGCCTTTGCAGATAGTATGGGTTGTTAAGTACATCACAAGTAGTAAAAAATTAATTTGGACTTTACCAAATTTTTCCCACATTGTTGGTGTCTCTACACCAAAAAATATTCATATCTTGTGTTTCACCGATGACAGGAGTTATGAGTGGGATACTTTCATATAACTGCAGTATTTACTAAAAAATTTATGAAAACTGTGGTGTTCACTACCTCAGGTTTTTTGTTTTAACTTGTATTTTCATCTCTTCCTGTGCGCTTAGTACCTTTGGGCGGTGCAGATTCAGGTCCACTCCCCTTTACCGCATTTGCCAATTCTTTACTTACTAATTGTGCTCATCTCACCTGGTATTGATTATCAAAATGTGCTGTTTAAATTGAATTATATTACTAAAAGTGATAGTATATAGGAACTAAATAAGATCATCAGAATATGGACATTGATTAAGGAGATATATGCCAACTCAATATGGTAACAGCATTTCCAAATAAGTAAAGGTTAAAGGCGAAATTAAATTTTAAATGTTCTGATATTAATTCCTAGCAAAATATTGCTAAAAAAAGATTTACATAGTCTGTTGTGATTCATGGGGCATAAAAAACTAGTATATAATTTAGTGAGGATCCAAGAAAGATTTATAGCAGCCCTTTTTAAAAAAGGAAGGTAGGCATTTTTAGAACCATCTAGTACTAAAAAAAAGGTAGGCATTTTTAGTTATAAATAAACCCAATTCAAGGTGCTAAACCATGATTTATCTAAAAAAATTAAAGGAGCTTAAAAGAGCTGGAGTTGGGATAGGAGAGTGTAAAACTTAAAAATGGGGTTTTTGAGTGCCAATATGTCTTTTGTTTTATATGTGCAGGGTGTCATGAACACATTGGTGCGTGTAAGGAGAGTAACTCCCCTATTCCCAGAAAAGTGATGCAAGATTCAGATACTGATCACCAGTAAATTAGCTAAAAACATACAATAAACAATACCCGTGGATGGTGCTCACGCATTGATGGCATATTTACAAGAAAATAAAGGTTTCTAAAGTTCGCCAAGTGGCACAGTAAGTTGACAACTTGGCTTGACTTCAAGGGGAAGCTCATTCCAAGTTGATAGTAGCGTTATAGGACTTAGGGAGCTTTGAACAAGAGTCTCCAGATCCCATTAATGGTGGGATCATACCAGCATTATGTAAGGCCCCAGGCGCCAGCTATCAATCTGGATAGGTCCTATCACCCCTTTAGACAAAAAAGGTATCAGTCCAAAGAAATAATGCTTGCCAAATTAACTAATATAGGGCATACCCTGGATGAGAGATGGGTGGCAACAGCCCCCTGGTCTGGTCTCTCAAACTAAAAAATACCGTAGGCTCAAAGCTATAGTTATTTCTGAGATTTCTGAAAATATTGCAGAAAATAAAAAAAATTTAAATGTCAATTAGAGGTATCTGCAATACAAGCGCCACCAGGGCAAAGGCACCTGCCAAGCATAGGATGCAAGAGGTGACAAGGGATCAGATTTTTTTTATATGGGACAATATCAGTTTAAAATATATCACTAAAAAATTATGTGTTAAAGTATAAAGGAAAGAGCGCCAGACATGGGTCAATAGTATCAAAAAGTTCTGAGCTGATCAGAGTTAACATCATTAATTACAAATCAAAGTTGTTTTATCAATATATAAGATGAAATGCTCAGTAATAGTGTAGGCAGCATCTAATATCTAGAATACTATGACCTCGTGCATCATCCTACCCCTAAAGAAAGTAAAACTGGTAGGAAAATTTTGATAAGGCTGCAGCTCAGTTCTTAATGAAGTACATTTACACCTAGAATGGTAATGGCACATATATTAGAAAAGAATTGATTAAGTGAGGATATAGAGGAGATATGAGGCATATAAACATTCAAAACATACCAAAAGCTCCCACAAAACTTTAATAAAAGTAGTTGTGAGGGAGACCACAGGTCTAGCTTGGGAAGCCCCAAATGGAGTTTTTAGATGGGAGTTTTTCTAAGTCCCAGGTATTAGTGGTTAGATACTTTCATTAGTTTGGATATGGAGATGATTCCATATGGCAAGTGGGTAGTTTGCGTTGCACAGAAAGCTTGATAACCTCAGGCATTAGTTGCTATCAAGGACGCAGATATGGAAAGTGCTTGTGTCCATGAGTAAATTTACAGGCCCCCAAGAGGAGAGGCCAGGTCTAAGGAGCCCACTGTAGTAGATATTTCAGATAAACGCTCACTTCAGTCTGGATTGAGGCCTGTTTTACTGAGTATGGAGGGAGATTATACAAAAACTTTCTTTTTGTCATAGGAACTCTTCTTTTATTTTTATAAAATTTAGATAATCAACTAGAGCTGATCCCACTGGTTGCCAAACACTTCTATCTTACAGCAGCAATTTAGGATTGTTTTGCTTCTATTTTAGGGCAGAATGCTTTCCAGTAAGGCTGAGATAGTTTTAGGACCTTTTTATAAATTCTAAAGTGATTTTTTCAAATTAAGGAGAACAACTTCAGACTTTTGATTATGAGTCAAATGTCCTAAAAATAAATAATGAATCAAGTCATAGATTAGAATCTAGGCAGATAATGAATTTTAAAAAAAATGAATTGAGGCACAGAATGACTTGGAAGCGTTCCCCAAATGCAGCTATAAAAGTTCTAATTTGTTGTACCATGATGTTAGGTGACAGTTGGGATTGAGTATGAGGCCAAGAATGGCTGCCAAGGCGAGATTTTTTTATGTTTTTGCAGCTAAAACCATCTCAGAACTTCTTTAGGGATATAGGATATTTAAAAAAGGCAGTTTTAAAATGGGTAATAGATATACCTCAGCCAGTTGTATCTAGGGCTGGATGAGCATAAGAGTTTGGTGACATGAACCTTGTACCCCTGCTCCCAAAGTTGAGAGTGATCTCTCAGCACACAAGAGAGATATTCTGGAGAAAGTTTGGATCAAGAGCAAGGTTGGTGAAAGGACTTGGCAACCTTGGACCTTTCACTAGGAAGGTGCAGACCTTACATTTCTTAACCGTGGGGCGAGATCCCCATGATGAGAGAGGAAGAGCGAGGGATTGTTAAATTCCTACTTTTTATTAGGGAAAAACCTCCCACTTAAACTGAAGCAGTGTTGCTTTGAGACTTACGCCTAGTATCAACCATAAGGCCCTCATTGTGAATTTTGTTTGGTTTTTTGTATTTCCTAGTTTTAATAAAAACATTATACTGTAAGTAATAGCTCTTTTTTATTTTTAATAAATTTAATGCCAATAAGAATTAGTATCTTTTATCAGCCCATCACATGTTATTTCTTTAAATTAATTTTTTTCCATCAAAACTTAGGTGCCTTGTGGATTATGGATGCCATTGTGGGTTCTAGTATACTCATAATAGAAGCCAGGTCTTTCCTTTTGGATTATAGAAAATGAAACTCACCATCTAGTACTAAAAAATGAAACTCACTACTAATATAAAATGGTCAATGTTATTGGATACCATCTTGAGGAGATCAGCGTCAAGGCTGGCCCAAAACTCCATATCTACTAATTTTAATAGATTTTAAATAAAGTGAATTTGACTAACGGAGAATATGTCTGACATAAATGACTTTAAGGGAAATGGATGGATCAGGATTGTTTTTTACTTGGCACTAAGACAAATTCACCCAATAGAACCACAGTGCTATTGATGTTAACGCAGATGCTTGAGTATGCCCAGACTTGAGCTAGACTAGAGGCTAGTATTTTTGGCAATCTTATAATAAACATTTGATTAAATTTCCAGATATAAATTTGGGCGTACTAACCCGTTCTTGCTGGTAGAATAATTTTTCATTTTTTACACCATAGAGATAAATTTATAAAAGAATTCTTTGCCTTCTGGGACCAATCTGGGAACGCTTGCCCTTACCCAGCGTTGGCACAAGGTATTTTTAGATCAGGAAAAGCTTTGAAACTGATGCCTTTAGTGTTAGTCACTTACTCCTTGTTCTTATGGCTGATACCTTTAAAATATCACAAGACATGACAGTGCAGGGTCTCATTGTAAAATGTCAAAAAATTTGAGGTTGAAGAGTTTAAAGTCTTTAATATCCAGCATCAATTCAGCATAGAGGAAAGAGTTGATTATATTTTTATGTAAGTTTTATATGCTAGTACCTTTAAGGATAAGTTCTAACTGTTATGAGTTTTTAACATTAGATCCATCAGGAATGATTGTTGTCAATGCCGTACAAAACTACTGAAAAGGAGATATATATTAGTAATGCCAGGGATGGTTTAATGTCTAAATTAATGAGTCCACTTTTTCAGTACAAAATGGGCATTTTTTATGCAAAAATGTCAAATCTGTTATTTCCTCAAATAGGAAGGTGCAATTAAGGACGCGCCAGACAGTGGTAGATAGCCTTGCTGATAACATGAGGTTGCAGACTTCTGCTCTTAGGTCAGGGATGTTTATCTAGTTTGAGGGGTGAAGAACTCCAAAATGTGAGAAAGAACAAAAGATAGCTTCTAAAGTTAATTTGCACAACTCAAATTGCTAATTATATGTAAGAGTGTGGAATCATTATACTAAGACAGGATCTGTTAGTCTATGAGGATATTAAATCTTCAAACTATATAATCTTTGGGCTAGATTGACTTAGAAACAGTATTGTCTGTAGCAATAAATCCCTTTAATCAATTCTGCAAAGATTATGACTGGCTGGTCCAACTATATTTCTACCATATAGAATGACTACATGGTAAAATTCTTGATCCTTTAGCATAGATATACTATGCTAAAGATCTACATGAATAAAAACAGTAATCATTAAATCAAGAGATTCTTTATTTAAAATACCAAAAATCAAAGTTGAATCACTTTATCTAAGAAGCAGTAATGCTCACATGATGAGGATCATTGACTAATGTATGATGCAATTACGCAAAAGGATTAATATGTCAGGAAAAGGGCTGAATGGGATGTCATGTTGTCAACTTCAATACGTTTCATTCTAGGGAAAAAGCAATTAATGGTTTTAGGATCAATTTGAGTTTCTGAGTTAAAAACTAAGAATAAAGGCAATTGATTAATCAACACTTCCCCACTTGATTTGACTACCACTTGTTTATGATTAGAGGGCTGTCAGATCTTTAATAAGGTTGGAGAGACTTGGCTTGAATACAAAAGACTATTTGTCCATAGATCAGGCTCCAAATGGTGTGTGCTTTGGCAGTGATTTAGTCAAGTAAAGCAAACATTCTTTCCAAAATCTCTTTCCGCTCAGTGTAACTTTTTGAGCAGATTATATAAAACAAGAAAGTAAATTAAAATTTCCCACTTTAGTTTCACTCTAATGTCCTCAGATTATCCACCGGCTGCTCCAGTGTGGGGCAGCGGCAAACCTCCCTTGTCATTTTCTGTCCAGCAGGAAAAAGCGCTTAGACTGGCTTGCCCAGTCATTCCAAACCCATGGACGATTTGTTTCTCATAAAGATCTCGATGCCCACCTCTCTCATACCCATTCAGTACCTTGCTGCCCCCTGGTGCTCCACTGGAGCAACATGCACTAAAGCCTAAGGGTTGACTATGGGAAACTCTTCCCATACCATGACCAAGCCATTATTCAAATAGCACAGGTGGTAATGATTTCCACCAATTTTTAGCGATTTCCACCCCTATAAGGGGCATTTTGACCTCAGCTTCACCTGTGAAGCTGATGCCACCACTTCGGCTTCTGTGCCCCTGATATTCCAGGGTGCCGCTCTTCCCACAATTCAGACCCAGATCCCAGCGGACACCACTTTGATGGTCCAGTTTTCTGGTTTGCCCACCCACCTCCCCCTACGGTGCTCCACCAGGAGCTAATGGATGGTTTGGAAGCATATGTCTCCAGCCCTATCTTATGATTTGTGGTCCCAAATGGGGCCACACGCCTCTCTGGGCCTCAGGCATATGCCATGATCAGCCCTGATTTTAGTAAAATTGCCATGTCAGTTTCCCCTCACACCATTATTCCTTCTGACCCTGACCATCTGTTTTGGGCCCACTTTTAGGGCGGGCAGATGATCTGTCTGTCTTGTTTCAAGTTTAACACTTAAAAACACAAGTGCCCCTCCTTAGCCACTTCTGTCAGATTGGATTATTCATCCATTGACCTCTAATCTGCCACCTACCCTGCACCAGTTCTGACATGAAGTACGATCCTACCTCCCCCTCCCCCAAAGCCTGAGGCTGCAGCTGCACCTGCAGTCACCAATCAGCCTCCTCCTCGCCCAGTGCCACACCTGATTTCTCCAATCAAGCACTGTATTGGACCCCAGTTCAATCCCATACTTTGTCCAACGAATTAACCAAACCTCAACCATATGCCTATTCACCAATTCAATTCAACCAGAACCCATGGGAGATATTGGCTAAAATTGACGAATCAGGCAATATCATTGAAGAACCATCTCTGCAAATTGAGTGGTTCATTAATGCAAAATGGGATGCCAAATACACCCCATCTATATATCCCACAGCCAAATGCTAAATCATTTTGCAGTGACCACCGGCTTGCAGTTGAAGCAGCTGCAACACCAGATTGTCGTCCCCTTTGCAAAGCTGTCACCAAATCATTGGCGATGCTCACGGGAGGTATTCCCCCTCCTGTTATCCCTTCAACCCTCACCCCAAAAAGTAAAATCACAGTGAATCAGTTACACAAAAATGTCAACGATGCTATCCAGAATGTGGTAACTGTAGCACGGAATCCTAAAGCTAGATTACCTGAAACAAAATTTCCAGGTTTATTAAACTCCCAGAATCTCACCTTAAAGCCAATAAAGCTTTAGCTGAATATATTAGTGCCATTTTCCTAGCTGGAGATTTTCATGAAATACCAATCATTAGTGATATTGAAACCACATGCTGCCAATGCCCTGACGCCCTTGCTATCCGCCTTGACATGTACCCTGCTCTGGGAGAAGGAAGCTGCTGCTGAAGATGAGCCACCTGATCCCCTCACCTTCCACCATAAAGGGATAAATATTTTACGCTGCCCACCTGATTAGTTGTTTTTGTTCAAAGTGTTTCATTCAATCCGCTCATTTGGTCGTTTTTTTTGAAGCAAATAGTTAAGTTAGTTTTTGGGTTTATTTTTTAGTTTTGGCAATATCCATCCCCTGGTCGGCTTACCTCAAATAAATCAAAAAACATACATTTCTTTCCATAGAGTAACCAACCTATGCTTCCTGTTAATTTCATAAATATTGTAGTAAGTGACCCAATTTCTGAATGTAATGTTTTCCACATTATGATGATGCAAATCATCTTTTTCTTTCTGAATTATTTTTTGGGTTAAGGCTGTCTTAAAGGCCCCAGTCTGAATTAAACTAAAGGATTCTACCAGTCAGTCAAAATATTCAGATAGCTAAATTTATCTTTATCTGTAACAATGGAAAGCAATAAGGGCGTTAACTCAGGCTGTCAATCATATAAGAGCTGGAAGTGTGAGTTCTCTATGCCAATCTGGTAGCTAATATTATATGAGAAAGTGGCTGAGTCTATATATAGTCCGTTGCAATGGGGAATTACTGACGAGCTTCCAAAGAGTTTGTAATAAATATATTAGCATGTTCCACCACCCGTTGGTCTCAGGATGATATAGGACTGTAAAAAATACCCAATTCCCATTAGCTCATAAAACCTGGGAACAACTTGTGAGGTAGAATTAGTGGAATTGTACATCAGGATATTTTTAGTACAATCATGCTGGTGTATTATTGCGCAATTATAACAATTGCATTGGATATTGATCCAAGATTTCTGAGGGGCAAAGCCTCAATCCACTCAGTGAGATGTCAATGGCTAATATTATGCGCTGAAGTTAAGGAAACTAGTAGAGAAAGGTCCTAGTAGATCAATTGACACCATGTGTCAGGCCCAATTAGGCTTGACTACCTGAAAAGTATGCTATGGACTTTTAGGGCTACTGTGCTTGACAATTGTGGCATTTCATTAGAACACATTATATGTCAAGTATTTAGGATTCCCAATAATACCCTTGTTGAATTTGAAATAAGGTCTTTATTTTATTTCTCATGCCCTATGGAGCAATGAGCTTGCATGATTATCCCCAGACGAGCAGAAGATGTAGGGTAAATTATCTGGTCCTCGCCACAATTTTGTATAGTTTTCCGCCCTAAATCATAGTGTCCTTCATGAGCTGGTCCAGGGTGCGGCGAATTACATGTTCCCTGTCAGCATAATTTTTGCTTTCATTTTCTCATATAGATGATCTACAAAAGGAGTGAGAGCTATGGTAACAGGCAGTTGTGAAAGCCCATTAGCATTCTAATGGGTAAGCCCTGAGTGATGAACAATCTCATATTTGTAGGCCTGTGATTTTAGGGCCCATCATGCTAACCGACCCTCAGTTCCTTTTCTTATATATAAATCGCAAAGAAGCATGGTTAGTGACAGCTTTGAACTGAGTTACGAGTATGTAGACTTGAACTATTGCAAGTGTATATAATGGCTAACTATAATTACTCAGTTACCATGTATTATATTTGTGCTTGTCCAGGGTACAGCAGCAAAAGTTATCAGGTGCTTCTCCCCAAAATCCTCTAATGAAAAAGTATTGCACCTATAGCCAAGAGGGATGTATTAGACTTCACTATAAAAGGCTGTTCAAAGTTAGGGTATCTTAATGCAGGGTCTTCAGTCAAAGCATTCTGCAGCCAGTTGAAGAATTCTTATATTCTTGTGACTACTAGAATTAAATGCTCTTTAAAGTAATTGGTTTAAGGGCTAGGTGAGTTGTGAAAATTCTGTTATGAATCAGCGGTAATATTTTTTAAAATTTATTGCGGGGAAGGCCAACCATGGGACGGACACTTCCGAATATGACTCAGACGAGACAAAACTCAGTACCAGGTGAGGCACCCCAGAGAAGCGATGCTATCTCTTGTTGCCAGCGGGAACGCCACTTATGGGAAGGGGGAGGGAACGTGTGTAGGGGGCGTAGCCACTATTGAGCACGTGTGGAGGAAGGGGTCTGATTTGATGAACCAGACTGGGAACCAGGAGGAGACCAGCTGCCAGCGACGTGGTGGGAGATATCCAAACATCCACGCTTGAAAGTGATCCACCAAATGAGACCGGAATCTGTGGACAGCTTCAGGGAGGGTGGGGATGGATCCGGCGATGGCATCCAAGACAATCGTGTGGATAGTCCACATGGCGATTGCAACCACCAGAGCACGAAGGGAGGGTGGAGGGGGGAGGCCATTGATGAAGCAAACATATCTCTTGACAGACTGAAGGGATGTGTTTGATGGTTGGGACCATCTAGTACTAAAAAAAGGGATGTGTTTGATCCTGGCCTAGCAGACGTTGGACTTCGCGCCATATTACTTTAGAGGTGGGGCACTTCTCCAGGCGGTGAAACAGCGTTCCATACTGGCCACACATGACACAGGATGAGTGTAAAGCATTAGAGCGCTCAGCTGTACGATACACCCGCCTCATGCAGCGCCACACATGGGAACGGACTTGAGGCTGCAACAGAGGATGGTGTGCGTATTTCCAGATAGTCTTTTGGGTCTCAGTGGAATAAGGGATGTCCATCATGTCCAGGTAGTCCACCCTGGATAGGACTTGGGGTCGAGTGGGGATCACGCCATCATGGATGGGTAGCCCCTGTACCTCTTGTGTGAACTGAGGAGAGGGGCGGCCTCTTTGGGTTGTATGTCCACTAATACGAATTCTCCACTCTGCGCTTCGCATGGAGAGTAGGATTCGTTTGTAGTGGGTTTTGGTCCCGTGAGGACCTGTGGCTGATGTGTGCGATGCGAGGTATTTCATCAGGGAGTGGGGGTTTGATGGATTGTTGAGGCCCAAGGCTCAGGAAAGGTTGGAGCGGGCCGCGCGGGACCAGTGTTGGGATGGGAGTGTAGGAGCAGTGATGGCCGCAATCCAGGTGCCTAGGATCTTGGCGGCATAGGCTTTGAAGTCAAGTAAACCCATGCCACCATGATGATGAGGGCCAAACATGACCTCTAGCTGTACTGGTGGAGGGCGGCCTGACCAAAGCCAACCTTGTAGCAAAGCATACAGGGATTTGAAGAATCTTGGGGAGAAGGGGATGGTGTGGCCTCCAAACCAGACTTTGGATAGGAGCATAGAGTTGGCAAGAACAACCCTGCCAGTGAGGGTAGTAGGGTGGGCTCAGAGAGAGGCGATATGCTTCGTCACGTTGTCCAGTATATGGCCCTCCATTACTGCTGACGCGTATCCTCCTGCCTCCAACCACACGCCCAGATGGCGTACCGGTCCTATGGTAGGTCGCGGCACAAAGGGGAGCACCAGTGGAGCGGTGTGTTTTGAGTTAGTAAGGCGTGGACTTGGGCGAGCAGCTGGGCTGGGTTGGGAACTACTTGCTGGGGCCCAGCAGTTCTGAAACCGACCAAGGAGGATGATTTCAGTTTTGGAGGCGTTTAGTGCCGTGTTGCTTACCCGGGAATATTCCTGGATAAGGGCTTCAAGCGCGCGTGCATCTTTATTATTAGACAGCCCCACCACGCAATCATCTGCAAATGCCATCATCTTGACTGGGGTTTGGCCTGGCACATGGACCCCAGTGAGTTGGGCATTCACATTTCGCAGTAGTGGGTCAAGGCTGAAGTTGTATAAGAGTGGGCTCAGGGGTCCCCTTGTCGCAGGCCCCTTTGAGGATGGACCACATCCGTTTGGAAACCTGGGCTGCGCACAGCCATTGTTGCAGATTCCGTGAGCAGCATCACCCAGTTAATGAAGCGGGGAGGTAGGCGGAATTGTTGGAGGCAGGCCCTAAGGTATTCCCAGTTTACTCTATCATAGGCCTTTTGTTGGTCCAAGAATACAAGTGCCCCAGAGGCTGTGGACTGACACACATTAGCCACAGATTGCACGTTATCCCAAATCGACCTTCTGGGGATAAAACTGAATTGTTCTGGAGAGATGGTGGCAGATGCTACAGTCCCTAAACGGTTAGCCATGATTTTTGTTAAAATTTTGGTGTCTGTGTTTGTTAGAGAAATGGGGCGCCAATTGGCTAATTCTAGCCTATCCCCTTTCTTGAAGAGTGTGACTGTAAAAGCCTCATGTCCTCCTGGTAGGAGGCGCGTTTCCAACAGGCTTTGGTTGAGTGAGGCTAGCAGCAATGGGGATATATATTTAAAATATTTTTTGTAGAACTCATATGGGATGCTATCTGGGCCTGGGCATTTTTGGTTTGGCGCACTGCGAATGGTAGTCCATAATTCATTCGGAGTAATTAAATTCATTATTTCCTGGTATTGGAAAATGGTGCAGATATGAGCTCTGTCGAAAAATTCCGCCATTTTGGCCAGCTGAATTGGTTCAGCTCGGTATAACTCAGAGTAATATCTTTGCATTTCGATTGCCACTTCATCCAGTGTGTCCACAATGGTATTATCTGATCTTCACACTTGTGTGCAGGCCACGCTCTGGCGTGGTGCAAAAAAATTTTTTTAGAAGTATGCGGTGCACTTGTCGCCTTTAGTGATGCATGTGGCCCTGTATTGGACACAAACCTGATGTCTGTGTTGCCTTTCAAGTGCGTTGAGGTGGTCTGCTGCCTCTGCCCACTTCTGGCCCCATGCAGGGCTATATCCTGAGGCTGGAATGATGGACTCCAAGTGGGCCAATTCCGCCAGCATGCGCGATATAACCGCCAATGTGGCTCATGAGCATCTGGATGAGAGATGGCGATAGTGGCGGATGGTGTCTTTTTTGAAAGTTGCCCATGTGTAAATGGGGTCCACACAAAACGGTACAACAAACAATTTTGCCAAAGTTGCCTCTTCCACCCACGTGGAAAATCCTGGCGACGCTAGCTCTGGGGGGCAGATTTTGCACCAATGTGGGGCCTTTGCAGCTGTGACAGGTAAGTGGTATGTTATTGAGACCAGTTGGTGGTTGGAGAATTCCATTTTCGTTGTTTTGAAGTGGGAGATGTGGGGTTGGAATTTTGCCGGCGCTAGAATAAGGTCAATGCGGGTCATGGACCTTAATTGGCCATTGTGGATGTGGGGACACGTCATGTTTTTGAGCAGTGGGGCATGTCGCGGCAGCACATCCATTAACCCAAGGGTGGCTTTTAGAATGCGTAGTTCTACGTGACCCTGTGGGGCGTGGGGTGAGGGCGGCCACTGGTCCGTTGGTGAGGTTAGCCAACAGTTCATGTCGCTGATTAGGAAAGAATTGGGGGTAGCGGGAGGGATTTGACTGATGAGAAAAATTCCTGACGCTCTTGTGCACCGTTTGGAAAATGTTGACAATTGTGTGTGCAACATCGGCCCATGAGAAGGTGACAACGAGCACTCGGTCATTTAGGAATGTTTCTGAAGATGTAAATTTGAAAAAATTGTTTTTCCAAATTAGCACCCCACAGTGCTTTGACCAAAAGGATAGGGATGGTAGGAGCATTGTTTTCCAAGCATCCTCAGAACCTCGTGGACAGTGGGTTTCCTGGATGGCCAGGATATCCACGGGTAAATTATTTTGTAAAAAACTCAGTTTCCTAGCCTGGGACGGGGAGGCCTTGAGTCCGGCGATATTCAGCATCCCTAGAGTGAAGGTTTCCCCCATCGCACCTTAGGTGCGAGGGGGTGGGCCCCTGGCCCACCAGCCTCTTCCAGGTCCCCACGGGCTTTCACAGCAGTGCAGGTATTAGCAGCAATGCTATCGGGGTTTTTGTTAATTTTTGCGGAAAGAGTCGCGTTGGCTTTGGCCTTCACTTTTTGTTTTCCTGACATCAGACGAATTTTTTGCGGTGCGGATAAGTTTGGTGCACTGTCGAGTGGGGCAAAAAAAATTTTTTGGTTGGGATAGGTCCCAAGTCAGTTTCAACTGGGGCTTGGGTGCAGCGATTGGGTGAGATCAAATCTCCCATCGGATCCTCAGATTGAGTGGCCCACTCAGCATGGGCCTCCCAATCTGATTGGGTGATGGATTCCCGAGTTGCTTCCGCTGTGAAGGTCTCCATGTCCTCCTGGCGTTGTGAGTGTGGGATGGTGGTGGTGACCTTGGCTGTTTCCTTGGCCGCAGTCCTATGGGCCTGCTTGGCCTTCTTCCACTCCTGCAGGGAGATGGGCTTTACCAATAGGTAGCAGCCTTGTGCTCCCCATGGGAAAGCCTCTTTGGTGCTTGCAGTTGGTTCGTAGTGCGCCTCTCCACTGGCCATGGCCGCCGAGGGGTGCTCTTGGAATGTAACGCCCTCTTTAATGGGGCACGCGTGTGCCTTATGGTTGAATGCGTCACAGTGGGTGCAAATGGGGGGCGCGCTGTCCACGGTTACCCAGAATGGGTGGGTGGTGTGCCCTGCAATATCAATAAAGGTGGAGTGTGGGATCTGGGTTAGGTCCTTCACGATCTCCTCAGTTGGGGTCAGAACTGCGATGGCTTTGCCAGTGCACAGGTGTGGCATCAGTGTGAAATGTTGCATTTCGAAAGATTGTATTTCACCATATATGGCGAGACCATCTTTCAGGTGTTGCTCCAAAATGTCACGTTTTACCGTAGTAGGCAAAAAGTCAAACGTGAGGAAAATTTGGTTTGATTTTGTCCATCTGGTGCGTTTAGTTTCGATGACCCGTTGCCCTTCGGGGAGGTTGACCACTACGTGCACTGCTGCAGCCTGGTCTGCTGCTATTTTGCTTTCAAAACCTAGGTCCAGCCAACCGCGTGACATGGAGTGAGATGTAACATACACTGCGGTCAGGAAAATTTTGTGTACTTCTTCACAAAATTTTTCCCATAGGGCCGTTTTTTGGATGTCCAGATACACACGGACTCTGAATTCCACTGACGAAAGTGGCTGGGAATGTGGCGTATTGATGTACTGGTTGCATCGTGCTTGCCACGCGAGTATCTCCGGGGAAATTGTGACCGCCAGTTTTTTTAGATTTTTTTCTATTCCGCTGGATTCTCCGGGGCGTTTTTGAATGTTAGAGGCCGCGGGCCTTCCGCCTGCTCCTCTTGCCTTGCTTGCCCAACTGCTCCCAGACATGGGCGCAGACTAATCCCCTCTATGAGATTATCAAACTAGATTTAGTCTTGAATTGAATGGGTTGCAAAAGTGTTTGCAACGAGAAAGAAAAGTTTTAATCAGCGGTAATATTCAACCATTATAAAATTTTTTATATCTCGCTTACTTTCAGGCTCTCTCATAAGTTGGTGGCCTCGAGATTCTGGGGTTGTGGCCATATTCCTTATGTTTTGACAATGTACCCAGCTATCTCATTAGGGCTTAAAAACTGGTACTTACTAGGATTAACCTTTAACTGAGTTCTTTCCAACCTTCAAAAGTCTTCTTTTGAATGCGCTAAATGACGGGCAATTTGTTTTGAAAACACATTTATATTATCAAAGTAGACCAAAACGCGTCTTATCTTTAAATATCCTATCATAGTGTCCATCGCCCACTGAAAAGTGACCAGTACATTTCACAATACTTAGGGTAAATAAATTAGATAAAACAACCCTTGAGAGGTAATAATCACACATTTTTCTTGGTCTTTAGTTGGAAAGTCAATTTCAAGTATCCACTGATGAGATCTAAAGTTATAATTATATTTAGTTCCCCCTAACTGATCTAAAGCATCATCTATTCGACGTAAAGGATATGATTCCTTTTTAGTTATGTTATCTAAACATTAGTAATCGATGCTGACTCTATTAAAGCCATCCCTCTACTTAAAAATGAGCATCAGACTGGCCCATGAGCTGCACAAGGGCTTACTTATCCTTTAAGCTTTTTCAAGAAAAACTGAATGTTAATAAAATTGGGTGCCACTTTTCTCTCTCGTTGCAATCACTTTTGCAGCAAATTCAATTCAAGTCTAGGTAAAGTTTGATAATCTCATTGAGGAGATTAGTTAGCGCCCAATGTTGGGGAGCAGTTGGGCGAGTAAAGTCAAAGGCACAGGCGTTGGCCCCGCTTCATCCAAATTTTGCAAACGCTCAGAGACCCGGAGGAATAGATAAACTAAATAAAAAACTGGTGGTTACCATTTACCCAGAAATTTTAGCTTGGAAAGCACGTTGCAACCAGTACATCAATATGCCGCACTCCCAACCACTATTGTTGGTGGAACATGGGGTGCAAGTATTCCTGGATGTTCAGCAGAGGGCGCTTTGGGAGTTGTTTTGTGGGGATGTACACACACATTTCCTAAAAGCGGTGTATGTCGCACCCCATTCCATGCCATGCAGATGGCTGGATCTTAGCATCAATACTAAGGAAGTGGCGGATGAAGCCACAATGGTGCGAGTAGTAGTGGACCTCCTGGATGGTCAGCGGGTAGTCAAAATGAAGTGCACCCAATGGACTAAGTCAGACCAAGTTTTTGTGACCTTTGACTTCCTACCCACAATGGTTTAACGCACCATGCTTGAGCACCACCTGAAGGCTGGTATCACCATTTATGGTGAAATACAGTCCTTCAAAATGCAGCGCTTTACACTGATGCCAAACCTGTGCACAGGCAAAGCAATTGCAGTCCTAACCCCAGCCAAGGGGATAGCAAATGACCTAACCTAAATACCGCATACATCTTTCATCATAATTGATGGGCGTGCCACCCACCCATTCAGGGTCACAGTGGACAGCGCACCTTCCATCTGCACATTCTTTAGCGCTTTTGGCAACAAGGCCCACACCTGCCCCATTAAGGAGGGCGTTGCATATCAAGAGATTATCTCAGATTAATGAGCGGTGGAGAAGCCCACTATGAACTGACACCAGACACCAAGGCAGCCTTCTTGTGGGGAGCACAATGCTGCTACATCCTAGTAAAACCTGTGTCCCCACAGGAGCGGAAGAAGGCCAAACAGGCCTGCAAGGCGGCGGCCAAGGAGCCGGCCAAGACTTCGTCTACCATCCTGCCAGCCCGACTCCAGGAGGACGTTGAGACTTTTGGGGTGGAAGCAGCTTATGAATACCTTGACCAATCAGATTGGGACACCCAAGCTGAACACCCAATGGGCGAGTCAGTTTCACCTGACCAATGCGCCCAAGCATTGATTGGGACTGAGTTGGTCACCAACTTTACTGCTGATATTCCACCTCCAAGCAATGGTGCACCACAAATGCACACACTGCAAAAATCTCATCTCACAGCAGGGAAAAAAGTGAAGGCAAAAGCCAATGTGAACCTGACTGGTAAAGCTAACCACTCTGACAATTACACCGTAGCATCACATACCTGGGGCGCCACCAAGCGCTGTGAAGAAAATGAGGAGGCTGAAGGGCTCGGGTGCCCTTCCCCTCACACCTAAGCTGCGATGGGGGAGCCTTTACTTTAAAGACATTGAACATCGCTGGACTCAAGGCCTCGCCGTCCCAGGCTAGAAAACTGAGTTTTTTATAAAATAACTTACCCGTGGACATCCTGGACATTCAGGAGACCCACTGTCCACGCGGTACTGAGGAATCATGAAAACCCATGCTCCTCCCTTCCCTCTCCTTCTGGTCTGAGCACTATGAGGTTCTTGTTTACGTGAACAAAAATTTTAAATTATATTATCAACTTCATTACTAAACAGCTGCTTCCTTGTTGTCACCTTTTTCATGGGATGACAAAATGCATGCTATTGTCAACATTTACACCCCAACCTGTGCACATGAACGTTGGGAATTTTTCTTGTTGGTCAATTCCATTTTGTTGCTCTGACCCTTTTGTTGTTGGAGACATGAACTGCTAGTTGAGCCCATCCACGGACTGCTGGCCTTCATCTCCTACACCCCTCACAGGGCACGTAGAACTCTGCATTCTCAAAGCCACCCTAGGGTTAGTCAATACTCTGCCATGTCATGCTCTGCTACTTGAAAACATGTCGCACTCCCATATCCACAATGGCTAGTTAAGGTCCATGTCCCACATTAACTTTATCCTTGCGCCGTTGAAATTTTGTACCCAAATTTCCCATTTCACCACGATGAAAGGGATTTCTCCAACCACAAGATGATATTGATATCCTTCCAAGTATCCAATCCAGCAGCTCAGGCTCTAAAATGGTGCAAACTTCACCCTGCCAAAATTGCGTCGCCAAGATTTTCCTCATGGGTGGACTCTGTGACCTTGGCTCCAGAGTTTGTCATTCCAATTTGTGCAGATCCAATTTTCACATGGTCTACCATCAAGGAGAGCACAATCCTCCAGGCTCGCCACCTTTCCTCCCGCCGCTCACGGTCTGCCTCAGTGGTCATTTTGTGCACTCTGGCAGAGTTGGACCACCTGAAGTCCAAAGTCCCAGCCGCGGGCTACAGCCCATCATGGAGTCGCAAGTGGGTGGAAAGTAGCCGCCCACCTTAACGCTCTAGTGAGACAACACAAGCATCAGGTTTGTGTTCAGTACAAAGCTAAACACATTACAATGGGCGACATGTGCTCCACTTATTTTTTAAAAATTCTTTGCACCGCGCCAGAGCTTAACCTGCACACAGGTGTGAATGCCAGACAATTCCTTAGCGGATACACCAGCTGAAGTGGCGATCATAATATAAAACTACTACTCTGAGCTATATAGATCTGGACCAATTCAGCCAGCTGAAATGGCAAATTTTCTCGATAGTGTACACATCCGCACTGTTACCCATTTCCTGGAGTTGATGAATTTGATTACTCAGGACAAACTCTGGTCCGCCGTTTGCGGTGCACCATATAGGAAATTCCCAGGCCCAGACGAAATTCCTTATGAGTTCTATAAGAAGTTTTTCAAGGATTTATCCCATTGCTGCTTGTCTGTCTTAACCAAAGCCTTTTGGAAACGCGCCTCCTACCTGGAGGGCAAGAGACCTACACCATTACACTATTCAAAAAAGGGATAAGCTGAACTTGGCCAACTAATGCCCATTTCACTCACCAACACTGATACTAAACTTTTTACTAAAATCATGGCTAACCATCTAGGGATTGCTCCCTTTGCTCTCATCTTCCCTAAACAATTAGGTTTCATATCCAGAAGGTCAATTTGGGACAACATACACACCTTAGCCAACTTTTGTCAGTCCACGGCCTCCGGAGCACTTGTATTTTTAGACCAACAGAAGGCCTATGATAGAGTTAACTGGGATTACCTCAGGGCCTGCCTCAACAAGTTCCGCCTACCCCCTCGCTTCATCAATTGGGTGATGTTGATAATGGAATCCGCCACAATGGCTGTGTGTGGCCCTGGCTTCCTCATTGATGTAGTTTAACATCATAGCGTCCTACGCTAAGGGGACCCTCTTAGCCCACTATTTTATAGCTTCAGCCTTGACTCACTTCTTCGAAATGTGAATTCCCGCCTTACTGGGGTCCATGTGCAAGGCCAAGCCCCAGTCAAGATGTTAACATTTGCTGATTATTGTGTGGTTGGGGTGTCTAACAATCATGATGCACGCGCGCTTGAAGCTACTATCCAGGCTTACTCCATGGTAAGTAATGCTTCACTCAACGCTTCCAAAACCGAAATTATTCTCCTTGGTTGGTGTCAAGCCCACTGGGCCCCAGCGCCCTGTTTCCTATCCGCCCCATCAGCTAGTGCATGGGTTAGCTTGCCCTGCCCACCCCACACTGTCCCGCTTATGCTCCCCTTTGTGCCAAGCCCCACCGTTGGGCCAGTCCGCCATTTGGGGGTGTGGTTGGAGGCAGGCGAGTACGCCTCATAGGTGATGGAAAACCATATTCTGGACAACGTTACAAAATACATAGCTTCCCTCAAAGCCCATCACACCTCCCTTACAGGCAAGGTAGTACTAGCCAACTTCATGCTCCTCTCCAAAGTTTGGTTTGGGGCCCACGTCATCGCTTTTTCCCCAAGTTTCTTCAAATCACTATATGCCCTTCTGCAAGGGTGGCTTTGGTCGGGCCGCCCATCGCCAGTTCTCCTGGATGTCATGTTTGGCCCTCGCCATTGTGGTAGTATGGGCCTGCTCAACTTTGAGGTCCATGCTGCCAAAATCCTTGGCACTTGGATCGCTGCCATTACTAACCCTGCAATTTCAGCCCAACACTGGTCCTGCGCGGCCCGCTCCAACTTCTCCCGCGCCCTGGGCCTCACCAACCCGTTCCACTCACACTCTCTGTTGAAGTATCTGGACCATCCTTCAGCAGCGGGCTCACATGGTACGTCATCCCACTTCACAAGGATCCTTCTCTCCATATAAAGTGCTGAGTGGAGGATTTACGTTTGTGTGAACACTGCCCAGAGGGGGCGCCCTCTCTTCAGTTCACCCAGGAGGTACAGGGACCTCCCATTCTGAACGGAGTGATACCCATGAGGCCCCATAACTTGTCCAGGGTGGACTATCTGGACATGATGGACATCCCTTATCCCCTTGATACCCAGAAAACCATATGGAAGTACGCCCATCACCCTCTTTTGCAGCCTCATATCTGTTCTCATATGTGGCACTTCTTGAGATGGGTGTACTCTACTGCTAAACGCTATAACGCTTTGAACTCATCCTGTGTCATGTGGTCAGTATAGAACTCTGTTTCACCGCATGGAAAAGTGCCATCCATCTAAAGCGATATGGCATGAGGTGCAACGTTTGCTTTGCCACGATCAGGCACAGCCCTTCAGTCTGTATAGGGACATGTTTGCTCTATCAATGACCTCCCTCTCTCACCCTCCCTTCAAGCCTTTGTGGTTGCAATCGCCATGTGGACTATCCACACGATTATTTTGGATGCCATCTCAGGCTCCACCCCCACCCTTCAGGAAGCTGTACGCCAGTTCAGGTCGCACTTAGTGGACCACTTTCAAGCATGGATGTTTGGTTTACCTTCCACCACATCGCCGCCAGTTGATCTCATCCTGGTTCCCAGTTTGGTTCATCAACTCAGAGCCCTTCCTCCACACATGCCCAATAGTGGCGCCTGCCCCTATACACGTGACCCCCTCCCTGTCTTGGCGTTCCCGCTGGCAACAGGAGATAGCATTAGCCTCTCTTGGGTTCCCTCCTCTAGCAGAAATTTCGTTTTTCTATGGTGTCTTATTGGAAGTGTCCATCCCCTGGTCGGCCTTCCCTGCAATAAATTAAAAGAAAACTGGGTTCCAGAAGCCATAGAGATGGAAGCTAGGAATGATCTTTGAGATGGTTTGGTTCTTCAGAATGGCTGGACAGAGGCGATGGCGTAGCATATATACTTCAGGGTTTCGTTTTATGCTTTATCCTAAGTTACAATACTAATTATTGTAACTATGTGAAGAAAAATCAGTATGAATTATTTAATGAAATAAATAAAAATATTTATTGTTAAAAGCTTTTAGAATTTATGTGATGAGTGGGTGCCTTGTGACGGATGGGGTGCTAAAAGTCTCCTTTGATCAGGATCTTTACATCTCATCCAATACTAGGGTTGAGCCAAGTCCTTTCTCTTTGATAAGCTTTGGGATTTTCAACCTCCCATTTTGTGAGGGAGTTTGGATGGTAACTTCTGGCATTGAGATGGAGTTTCATGTCGTTACAATTTCCAGTTTTCTTATTAACCCTTTCCTGGTTAAAGGCAGAGGCTCATTTGTCAATGATTCATTTGATTCTGGAAAGCTAATCCCATTGGAGGATGATTGATCTTTCTTATTGGTCCAAATCTTAGAGGATTTGGACTGTTCTGGAGTACAAACGCTATAATATCCCCCAAGATCCTGGAAGAGGGGAACTTAAGGGCTCAGTAACCTAGCATGTATGCGGTTGACTAACATGCCTTTAAAGACATCTTCAATTTAGTAATCAGAGCTACCCTTATAGAGTATGCAGTAGGATCCTGGCCAGGAAGTATCTTAATTATTTGTTCAACCACCATTTCAGTGATGGTAGAGTAATACAAGGTCCCCAATATGAATAAGTGGAGATTGTGATGTATGGCATTTGATTGAGTAGTTTCCTAGGATGGTAGTAATGATCCCTTTAGTGTATTTTGCTTTCAAACTAATTATCTCATTTGCAAGTACTCTCATCATCAATTTAGCAGTATTGGAAGATGCAGCTTTTAGTAAAGGCTGGAAGCTGATAGGCAGTTGATGCTCACTAACATAAAGTTCTGGGAATGGGGACATTCTGACTACTTAATGGTAGCTGATACAATAGGTTAGTAAAGCAGATGGCAGGTAGTGATTCGATTGCATGGGGTCTATGGCAGTCATTTTAGGAAATTAGAGAATAGGTTGCCATTACTCACTTGTCCAAACCATCTGATAAAGGGTTATAAGGTTCAGTGTATTGTTAATAGTAATTTTCAGAATTTGAGATAATGAGCGAGTCAAAATCCCTACTACCAAATTGAGCCTCAGTAGGTCAACTCTTAAATCAATGCGAACAGAACCTTACCATGAAGGCAATAATATGAGATTTGATCAGTAAGCATCATGAACATGAGAATCTACTGATATCTTAAGGAGCCCTGTTTTTCACTTTAAAAATCTTGAGAGGCGCTGCCCACACCTTTGTGCTCATGAGGACAATGCAGAACAATGAAGTTGTCAACCAGGCAGTTGATCCAGAAGGCAGTGAAAGATCCTGATTATACTGGGCCAAAGGTCAGTGAGGCACCATTTCCCCACACTCCCTATAGATATTGATGCCTTTTAACCTAATTAAGTAGGTATATTTGTCCCATCTTTATTTTTTGACTATCCACTTGTTACAGCTTTAAGCCAATTTTCAAACTTCAGCATCAGTCAAGTTAACTGTTACGCTGAGAAGAGTGGCGCTCACTACATGGAGCTCTGAACTTTTTCAAGTGAAAACTTTTATCACAAACAATGGTGAATCTTAGCAGTCAAGAGAGTCAAACTTCTGAATGGTCAAGAAACATCTCTCAATGGTTCATACTCGATATACAAAATATTACCTATGCAGCCTGAAAGCTTAAGTTTTCAGGCCACGTTCCAGTTCAATCTACCTTCCATTGATAGTGATCAGTACTAGCTTTAATATGAGAACCTTAACGAAATTATCCAACGGTTACTAAATGGCATCACTTTGTGGAAGGCCACTCAAGTCACTGCATTGCTTCTTTGGTGCCTTCTACCATGCAGGATCTATATGCTTTGGAATAACTATTAGTGGGAGAACTGACTTTAAAGACTGAAAGCTATCTTCAAAAATTTCGTCCATCCCACCATACATCACCTCCTATAAGTAGTTGGGTTACACAATCATGAATTCAACGACACTAGGGCTTAAACAAACTTTACAATCTCATGTTATCGATTTTTATAATGCAGCCTCCTCCTTCATCTATAATAATTGATAATCCATTATCAGTGACTGACAGTTATTCAATGAGGCCCATAATCAATTCATGGTGATGGAAAGTATAAATTTGGGCTACCTCAAGGATCAGCTTCATTTATAAACTTACAACTCATTGAGGCTGCTTGAAACCAACGCCTCACCAAGTTAAAGACCTGATGCGGACCCTTCAGCAGCATTACCAGGATCTGGCCACTCACAACTTTGCCACCAGGAGTGAAGGGCCTTAGGAGCCTAGAAGGCTGGAAGGTACCGAAGTCCTGAAGGTCCTACAGGGCCTGAAGGTCTCCATGGGCCTTAAGGACCTTATGGTCCCACAGTGCTTACTCCTGGCAACCCTGAAGACCTCTGGAAGAAGGCATTTTGGCAGCCCTCGCCACCTTACAGAATCAAATTCGTAATGTGGCCTAAGGGTGAAAGCCCTTGGTGGACAGAGTTCCTCTCAGCCCTAGTGTCTCTATTGAGACCTTGTCAGATGTAATGGGTAATATTAGCGCCTTCACCAAGCTCACCAATAGTCACATTGCTCAGCTTGAACAAATCTGCTAAGGGTTTGACACTTGCTTGTCCAACCTAGAAATCCAGTTTCTTCTTCAACTCTCCAACATTCAGGTATTAAGGAGCAGGTTGCTCACAAGGCCTCTATTTCCTATCTAAAATGTAACTGACAATATCCAAGAAGACCTCGAAGGACTAAGATGATGGTTGGATCAGCAGGCCCCCCGCGACTATGAGGAAACTGAAATTTCCAAGCCTTTTCAAATTCCTGGTGTCATTACCTTTTCCACTCCTATTGTAACTAAAGTCAAACCTAGTTTTAAGGAAAATTTCACCCCAGCAAGGAAAGTTTTTTCTTTCCTATATGCATTTGAGAGTTCCATGGAAGAGGCTAACAATTGACTGAAGGTGAAGCATATCCACTCTTTCCTGAATAGCACCGCTCAAGAGATTAGGACCCCCCATCTAAAAGGATGCCACACGTGGGAACAGGTCCATACCGCCTTAGTCCAAGAATTTAGCAGCAACCAAGTCATAGCCAATCAAAAACATGCATTCATGGGTATTTGCCTGAACAAAGGAGATAGCCATGTGGAGTTCGCCAGCTGTTTCTATGCCCAAGCACAACTTTTAGTAACAATAAACCGCATTACCTTGGACGACTCCATAACTATTATCATCTCCGCGTTGGAGTATTATCCTAAGGTTCAGATGCACTTGGTTAGCCAGAAGAATGGTTTTACTTAAATTCGGGAAATTAAGGAAGCATTTAATGAGATAACTGCGTGGGCCCTACATCCTAAGGCCACCACCCCTGTCTCATTTAACCGTCCTCAGGTCCATAATTCAAGAACCAGAAAAATCTTTAACACCTTTTTTTCTTCAATGGCTTCTGGCACAGCACCAAGACATACTGGAAATGACTTACAGAGGAGGCTGTAAAAGGGCCGTCAGCAAGAAAAAAGAGACACTCTATTATGATACCCTATCTATCCTCAAGAATAATCTATGACCACTATCAAACCATGGTTATTGTACCTGAAGAAGGAATTTTGGTACTCACTAATTATAGGGAACTTGATATTGCTTACTCTTCTTTGGATGAATCTCCTATGTTTATCATGCTACCTCCAAAGTTTGATATTTTAGTTACCCACTTCACTGTATGAGTTCATAAAATTATAGTTCAGACCATCGTCAACAGTGGTTTCCTCATGAATGTTACTTCATCCAATTGATAAAATGTATCAATATTTCTCCGGACTTTCTGCATTACATTGAATATGCACAGCTGGACTGCAAAGTACATGATATGTAGGGGCCTATTCTTCCCTACCTATCCATTTTGGGAAGCTTTTTGTAAATAACCCCCTTTTTCTCTGGATAACCCAAGCTATGATCTTCTGCTCAGAACTCACTTTCTCTGGGACTATCCCATGTGTTGGTCTTTTTGCCCATATACCCAGCCTGTTAGATTACCTGGTGTCGCTAGAAAATTCCCTAAGGCGAAGTGAATCAGACATTGGTTGGCCCGAGTTTTGGAGGAACTACGTTTGGGGGATTTTGGGATATTCTCCTGGTTGTATCTGTCAGCAATTGATCCGGATGAATACCTAAGATCTCATTGGGCGGAGTGGTGCATGAAATAGGGGCATCTGATAGAGATTAACTATCAGGTGTACCAATTGGGATTGGTCAGGTTTCATCACTGACTGATTTGGAATGAATAGTGAGTTGTGAGGCGAGTGATGTCACATGCAACTAGCAATTCTATGGGTTGGTGAAGTGACCTTCCATAATGGGTAAAAAGTCCCATTATGTAAGCAGGTCGCTAGCCAATTATGGTTGGTTACTTGGATCAAGAGGAAAAACGTTAGGGACATGTTTCTGACTCTTTCCATTTGAGGTCTCAAGGATGTCCAACAACAGAATCCTAGCCAGGATGGGGAAGACCATCACTGCCAAGATGAGGAAGGGTGATTTAACAGCAACAGCTTCCGTTTCATCAAAGAGGTGCAAACTGAGGGTTAGACAGCCGAATCCCCTACTATATAATTCCCTAGGATTTACTAAAATAAAATACCCATCATTTAGTAAAACTTTATTATTATTTACAGTATAATTGTCAATTTGGTTTAAATTTGACTATCAGCTTCTATTGTGCCATTCCATCTCAAGGATATTATTACAGAAGGTAATAATTGGAAGACTCTCATAGAGAAGAGTAAAGATCCAAGTGGGGATCTAGAGACAAAGGAACCACAATCAGGGATAGATGCTGACTGTGTGTTGGTTTGAGAGAGACTTTCACGGGGTATCTTAATGAAGATTGGGTGAACAAGAATATAGGTAACAAATCCCTACAAGTACAACTTACAGAGTATTTAATTGGAAGCACTGGTCAAACCATTGGGCCTAATAATAGTTTAATCTCAACTATGGATAATAGTCTCCATACTATTATAAATTAATACATTCTATACAAACATGACAAAGTGCACAAGGAAATTGAACCTGTGCAGTAAAAAGGTTACTGGTTTGACAGCCGATAATCAACACTAGAGTAAATTTTTACAAGTTGGTGCTCAGTACAGGGTAGTTGAGTATAGAATCTATCATAATGTCATATAAAGAAAAAAATTTAAGCTGTGGACTGAGATCACCACTGTGAATCAGAATGCCTTAAACTCAGCAAATCATTGGTAGTTTGCAGCCTTGGAAGAATGAATCGCCAAGGTGGAAAAAGAAGTAGAAAATATAGCCAACTTCAGGAATGAGTTACTTGGCAAAGTAAACTCATTGAAGAAGAAAAAAGGAGACCTCATTTGAGAGGTCCTATTCCTGAAAACTTAGTAAGAAGCAGATCGCATTTGTTTAAGAAATTTCAGTGTGGATATCAAGAAATTGATTAAAGAAGTGGAGGACTGGAAAGCTCACAGATGTGCTTGTTAGCCTGATATGGCCAGCGATGCCAAAGAGAGAAGTCCTCGCATGATACTTGGGAAGTTAAATACCCAAGAAATATGCTGCCTGCCTTTAATGCCATTTCAGAGATAATGCCCAAAGTCACTCCACAAGTTAGCCAAGTAGCCGAACTGAGAGAATCAGCGCAAAATGACTTAGAGGGATTTAGAGCAACGCCAAAATTGCCAACATTCCATCGGGATAATGCCACAGCATTTTTTGACTGTTTGACATGACTATGAATGGATATGGGGATCATCAAAAGGTGTTGACGGTCATGAACTGCCTAGACACCAACTGTCAAAACCTAGTGTTACCTCACCTGGAGGGGGACAGCTGGTCATATGCTGAGGCAAAGGCGGCCATAATGAAGGAGTTTGGGAGTTTAACCCGCATGTTGAATGCAAGCAAGAATTTATGGAAATTCAGTTCCATAAAGATGAGTCTCTTGCTAGCTTCACGGATCAATTTTAACAGGAGTTACAGATCCTGGCTGGAGCGAAAGTGTTAGATGAGTTTGATGCTAAATTCGCTTTGTAAGCGGCCCTTCAGCCCTATCATGATTTGCATCAAATGATGTATTCAGTGTTTGTGATGGAGATAACTACCTCGCAAATGGTAGACAACCTATAGATTTTGTGAGAGACATTTGATGCCCCTGAATAGAATCTTCAAGACTAATCCGGTCCCAAATCTGAATCCCATGAAGGGAAACAAAGGAGCAAAAAAGGCTGCCAACTGAACTGTGTTAGGATTTAAGCCCAAAGAAAGCATATGGTTAAGCAAGAAAGAGAAGGTCTGCTATCAGTGTGGCGGGAAAGGACATTTTGCTGTACACTGCAAAAAGCTGAAGGATCAGAATAACATGGTCCAGGTCAAGGAGACAGCAGTCTCCAAGGATTTGGGAAAAGGGCCCACTGCCTAGACAAGGAATAGTCTAGTGCGGCGGATAAACCTGTTCCTCCCAATATCATGAATGAAGAAATAGACATTAGCGATCTGTTCATAGACAAAGAGCAGGATCAGCTATACCAAGTGGTCAAAATGGATGTGAATGCCATGACCAAAGCCGGGGCAAAGAAGATCAACCCTGAGATAATTCAGGAAGTTTCCCGGCCATATGCCTGATAATTGGTGGAGAAGATTCGAACCACTGATAATCCTGATAAGTTATCAGACGTCCGTTTAGATGAGGCCAGTCTGTCTATCCCCCTCGGCGCAATAAAATAATTGTTTTCTGAATTATTGGCGCAGATTATTCACACCCTAGAGACAGCTAATAACGCTGCCATTCAATCAGTAAATACTATATTACAATAATCTGAGTGTATGTATATAGATATTTAAGTGAATCAAGTGAGGATGAGGGCGATTGTTGACAGTGGAGCGCCCATTAATATTGTGTTGACCAAGCTGGTGAAGAGGATAAAGATCTCCCTGGACTTGGAACACAAGAGAGAATATGGAACAGCAGGGCTGAACACCACCATTTACTGTGGAGCATATAGTGCGCTGCCACTACGATTTGGGTCATTGGTGTATCTGTACCAGCCATAGTTTTGGTGAAATAAAACTATAATACCTGATTGAAATGGAGTTTCTATGGAAGTACGGAGTTAAATGTAACTTCAAGGATAATACATTGACCATCCTGGGTCAGAAGTTACCATTTTTATACCAGAAGGACGGTGAAGCTCCGTTGAATCAGAGAAACAACAGCATTAGTCTGATATATAATGACAGCATTGTACCGATTTGATATCAAATATTTGGTAGGAGGCGGCGCAAAATGCTGGCAGAAATCCTAGAAAACTGGGGAATTCCATTAAGGATCAAGAAAGAAAGGCTCATACCAGCCAGATCGCAGATAATAGTTAACACAGGGTTGACTTTGAAATTCCTGAGCTGTTGTCTGGAGAAGTTGGAAGCACTTGGAAGAAGTCCAGAGTGGAGCCATGGGTGGCTCCTGGGATAATAATTTCAGGCCATTGAGAAATACTAGTTCTCCTGGCAAATTTGAGTGAAAAACTGATGAAGGTTAAGAGTTTTCAGATTATCAATTTATTCATTTGATCCTGATGGCTGAATTGGGCTTAACCAGGATTTTGGGTCTCTCAATGAAATGGGATTACTGGCTGGAATGGCCAAAAGCATCAACCTATTGGTTAATCAGGAGCAGCTCGCTGATCTGCTGGAAGGCCAGCAGGAGGAGGTACTTGAATTACTTGAGAAATATTGGGAAGTGTTCACTCAGGATGACCACTTTGGGATGCGCACAAGATGTAATTTACAAGTTTGACACCGAGGAAAATCAACCAATAAGGATGAGACCAATCCAAAGATCAAAAGCTGCCAAAACGTAGTGGAGGATAATATCAGCAAACTAGTGAAGCATGGGCTTCTAGTTCTGTCATTAAGTCCCTGGGCAAGTCCAATTCTGATCGTGAAGAAGAAGGATGGATCAAACCATGTGATGATTGACTATCAGAGGCTGAACAAAATTACAAAAAAGGATTTGTATCCTCTACCAAGGATTGACGATGTGCTGGATTGTTTAGGAAAAGCGAAGTATTTCTCTGCAAAGGATCTAATCTCAGGATACTAGCAGATCGACTTGCCAGAAGAAGATCAAGAAAAATGCGCAATTATTACCTTGCAGCGGTTATACCAGCTGACGAGGATGCCCCAGGGTCTCTGCAATGCGCCCACAAAGTTCCAGAGGTCCATGGATGCAATATTAAGCGACCTTGAGTTGTTGTGCGTCCTGGTGTATCTGGACAATATCAATGTGTTCAGTAGAACATTTACTGATCACCTGCACCACTTGGAAGAAGTTTTTAAGAGACTGTCCGTGGCTAACCTGAATATCAAGCCAAGGAAGTGCCACTTCTTCAAGAAAGAGTTGGAATACCTGGGATTTGTGATCAACTCAAGTGAATTGCAGCCGCAAACCCAGAAGATAGCAGCTATAGAGAGAATGGCTGTACCAAAGGGTGTCTGAGACATCCAAGTATTCCTTGGGATGGTCGGATACTATAGAAGATTTATTTGGGACTTCACCTGAATAGCTGAGCCTTTATTTCATTTATTAAAGGATCCAAAAAAAGGATTCATATGGAATGAAGAGGCCCAGGACTCCTTTGATGAGTTACGCCAGTATTTGATAGACTCGCCAATTCTGAAATATCTGAATTTTTATTGGTAGTTTATCATTCAAACTGATGCTTTATTGACGGCGATCAGCGCCGTACTGAGCCAAGTAGATGAACTTGGGGATGAGCATCCAGTGGCATATTGAGTCAGACACTCTCAGCCGCTGAGAGGAACTACACCATGAATGAGCGGGAATGCCTTGAGGTCATATATGCATGCAAGAAGTTTCAGGTGTATGTCCACAGAATGCACTTTAAGGTGGTGACGGTACACTCTTTGCTGCAATGGCTACATAATCTAAGGGAACTGGATGGACAACTGGCCTGATGGGCACTAAAGCTTCAGGCTTACAATTATGATATAGTCCACTAAGCGGGGGCTCTCACCAGAACATGGATGGTTTATCATGGTTGCCAATGGTTCATTTTGTATACCCGCAGGCGGATGAGCTATTCCAGAGAATGGTCAAAGGAAGAATTGGGGACAAGCCTCAAGAAATTACAAGGTGCGCTTCTAAAAGCGATGGAAAACACTGAGACTATGGATGGACAAGTATTCAAGACAATCAATGGGAAGCGGCTATTATTCCCAAAGCCATCAGAAAGAGCAGCAATAGTCTAAGCAGCTCACAAGGTTGTCAGGTATGGAGGCCTGAGAAAAACAACAGACTATATTTGCCAGTATTATTACTGAAAATTGATCAACTATGATGTCTCGGATCATCTGGCTTGTTGCATGGAGTGCCAGCTGCACAAACTACACAAGAATACAACTGGATACTAACTGTTCCAACATGGATTTACCTGGCTCACGGTGTCCATTGATGTGATGGGACCGCTGGTGATGAGCACAGGAGGAGTCAAGTACATCATAATTGCCATTGACCATCTGATGAGATGGGTTGAAATGAAGGCCCTAACCAGAGTAGATGCTAACAGTACTGTGAGATTCATCTTGGATCAAGTAATATACCGGCATAGATGTCTGCAAGTCCTATTGAGTGACAATGGGACCAACTTCATAACTCATGTGATCCTAAGGCTAAAATGAAATAATGAGGATCTGAGTAATCATGTCAGTACCATACCAACCAGAGATGGAAGGACTGGTAGAATGGGAAAATGGATGCTGGCCGTGACGCTGAGAAAGCTAGTCACAGGGAGAACTTCCGCATGGGGAATATACCTGAGTTTGGTGATGTTCTCCTAAAACATCAGTAATCATATGGCGATGGGGAAGATGTCATTTGAATTGCTATATGGAAGAAAGGCCGCGTTGCCACCAATTAATATTCGGTGGTGGAACCTACGTTGGGGATGAGTACTGAGCAATACTTGAACCAATTGACAAGTATCCTGATCAATATGAAATCACAAGCATTTGATACAACCTTGAAGAAAAGGATATGTGTGAATTTGTCAGATGACAAGAACTGACCTGCATTAGAAGAATATTGAATAGGGGAAAGAGTTGTCTATTTCAATACGCATGGTTTCAGATGAAGAAACAAATTAGATGCGTTGTGGTTGGGTCTGTTTGAAGTAAATGTTAAGATGGCAACTGATGCTTACTCCATCAAGAATCACTTGGATGGAAGATTTGTAAATTGAGTCCATGCTAAGTATCATGAGCATTTTATCTAGGAAAAAATAAAAGAGTTCCCAAAGGACTGAAGAACCATTAAATTGGTCATGTCCTAATGATTAGGTCAAGTCCAAAAAAGGACTTCTGAACCAATCTAGATGGTTAAGTCCAAAAAAGGACCTCTGAACCAATCTAGATGGTTAAGTCCAAAAAAGGACCTCTGAACCGTGGAAAACTGGCAGGTTTAAGTACCCAGGACCCAGTTTGGGGGAAAAGATGGACCTCTGAACTGAAACAAGGTCAATCCCATCAGAAAAAAGAAGAATAAAGATAAAAAATTGACAAAAAATATTGGAAAAAAGATTATAAAACTGCATAGATAAAAAAGCCAATATATTTTTATAATTTTTATTTTTTGATTGTCCTCAGTATGGGGATGATTCCGCCTAAGTTGCCTCTTGGGGAGGGAGGATGGATCACGGTAGGAATAAACAGCCCATCAAAATCAATATGCGATTGGATGCCATCTAGTACTAAAAAAAATATGCGATTGGATGCTTGCAAGGGTGAGACCTACATGAAACCACATTTGTTGAGCGGATGCCAAACCCTAATAAAACGCGACTAGGGGAAGGGAAATTGAGATGTTAGAAGGTGCCAATCGTGAAACCTGGAGCAGGGAGAAAAGCAGCAATAAAGAAAGAGGCAATTGGCAAATAACCCCGAGTAATCCCAATATGGCACTGGAGCTGGAAGATCTGTCTTGAGTGCCTGCTGACGGGCTTCATCAAGGACACTGGACATGTGGGCCACCAATGAATAAGGAATACTCGATGGGGGTTGCCAAATCATGTCCCCTATCAATGCCATCACCATAGGATTCCGATGGGAAGCTCCAGAGAAGAGGTAGTTGTGCAGAGAGTGGATTGCATCCTGCAAGCGGCGACTACAGGCTTCATGGAAGCTAAAGCTGAATGACGATGGAATCCAGGCGAGGCTGGAAGCTTCATCAACCAATTTCGAAGAGCTTAGCCAGCAAAGCAAAGAGCACAAGCAGCAGTATCCTGATCCAGAATGTTGTCCAGATCAGAGGGATTCAGCACTAATGTCAAAGCCTTGGTGACTTGAGCCCAGAGTTTAGCATAGGGGAGCTTGGTATGTATGCTGTTCCCGATTGAGAGCTCAGAAACCAGTACAGTGGGTTTGTAAAATTGACCGAGTTGAAAGAGGAACTCAGGGAGAAAGTCTGACCCAGCCAAGAATGAACGATTCAGAGCAACCGGCATGATCTCTGGAGCATTGACGATGATGTTTGGAGCATCAACAAAAGAAGCCAAATCCAGAAGGGTTTTGAAGTTTAACTCTGAAATCGACTGCAAAGGAAGAGTCAGCTGAGAGTTGTTTGAAATGATGGCCAGCCTGTTTTCAGAGGGATTGATTACCTTTTCCAGTAATTCAACAGAAGGACTAGCCACTTGCACCAGACTAGTCGTATGAGTCCTAGAAGGACCATAGAAGAGGTTCCGTCAAGCATCCCAACTCATCTTCTGGAAGAGACGGAGGTCTGGATCAGAGAGATTGTTGAGGAGCTGCTGATAGCGAGATTCTGAATTTGACATATGAGCTGGACTAGAGGGGGATGTCAGACTTATATAGAAGTTGACATTATGCACTCTATAATCCATTAGGCTCCAATTTCAGGGAAATTAATCTCAAAATTGATGAGATAAGCTTTCCAAGGGAAGAATTAAGAATGAATTACAGCCAAGAGGTTATGAGCAAAATAACGAGGGCGAATAGAAATAAGTATTCTTCATCAAGCCGTGAAACAAACATGGATGGCAAGAGTCTCCTGTCTAGGATGAGGAGAGAATCAGGAATTCAAGGACGCCAGACCAAGAATCCTGAATATGACAGTGGGTCATATACCCTGACGGGGGAAAACCAAATCCTTGGACTAATATCATCATGAGTAAATTGATCAGCCCGGCACAACAGAAGGTTGTGGGGACCGCGCTCTGGGAAGGCAGTAGCGAGGAGGAAGAGGAAGAACGCAGTATGCCAAAGGTCATTTTGAGCAGCATTGAGTATAGACAATTGTACTCCGCTTGAACCAATGAAGTATTTGACCAGGTGCCTAAAGTGGTGTTCTCATGCCCCAGTCCTTTTCTCGCTGGAAATCTAGGCAAGAGGGGGATATGTTGGGATTTTTGCCCATATTAACAGCCTGCTAGATTACCTAGTGTCGCTAGGGAAAATCCCTAAGTCAAAGTGAATTGGAAATCAGTTGACCCCAATTTGGAGGAACTACGTTCAAGGGATTTTGGGATATTCACCTGGTCATATCCATCTGGGATCAATCCAGATGAATACCTAAGAACTCATCTGGCAGAGTGGCCAACAAAATAGGGGCATCTGATAGTGATTAACTATCAGGTGTACTGATTGGGATCGGTTGGGTTTCATCACTGAAAAATTGGGAATGAATAGTGAATTGTGAGGCGAATGATGCCGCCTGCAACTAGCGAATCAATTGGTTGGTTAAGCGACCTGCCATAATAGATAAAAAGTCCCATTACCTAAGCAGGTTGCTAGCCAATTATGGTTGGTTCGCTTGGATTGAGATGAAAACGTTAGGGACATGTTTTCTGACTCTTTCCATTTGAGGTCTTGAGGATGTCCAATGACAGAATCCTAGTCAGGATGGGGAAGACCATCGCTGCCAAGACAAGGAAGGGCGATTCAATGGCAACATCTGCTGTTTCATCGAAGAGGTGTCAACTGAGGGTTAGATGGCCGAATCCTCTACTATATAATTTCTTAGGATTCACTATAATAAAAACACACACATAAAAAGACATTAGAAAACAGCATTTAGTAAAACAGTATTATTAGTAATATTGTTGATTTGGTGTATAGTCAGACTATCAGCATGTATTGTGAAGTTCCATCATAAGGATATTATTGCAGAAGGCAATAATTGGAAGACTCTCAGAGAAGAAGAGTAGAGATCCGAATGGGGATCTAGAGACTAAGGTAACCACAATCAGGGATAGCTTCTGACTGTGTGTTGGTTCAAGAGACTGTCACCGGGGTATCTTAATAAAGATTGGGTGGACAAGAATATAGGGAACAAATCCCTATGTGTACAACTTACAGAGTATTCAATTGGAAGCACTGGCCGAAGCGTTGGGCCTAATAATAGTTCAAACTTAAATATGGATAATAGTCTTCATACTATTATCAGATAATACATTCTATACAACGCGAGGTGCACTAGGAAATTGACCCTGTACAGTAAAAAGATCACTAGTGTTGTTTGCCAATAAGAACAAACTAGTAAATTTTTACACACCATCAGTACATCATCAGGTGTATTGACTGGTAGACTGAATTCATCCAATGACCTAAAATCATGAACCTGAAGGATCTCATCATATGAAATTAGATTCAAATATGCTACAAAATTGGTGTTGCAGATTTGCATTGATTTGCTCTGGAGATTTGCTAATAAAACCTTAATCTCCCCATGTCCCAGAAGTATAATCACTGGAGCCACATGCAGCTCAAACCATGTTTGATGATAGGTCCCAATGACTTCCCCATATAACCCACTCAGCACTTCCACTTCTAACTAAGAGTTCACTAGAACTTGATGGCCAGAAGGATAGATGTGGGCCCTGCTACTTGAAGAGTTATCCCTTGATATTCGTATATCTGCTGAGGAAGGTGCCAAGTATTGCGCTTTAGTCAGTAATAGTGAGCTGGCATCACCCTGTCACTATAGGCAAGGTTGATATGGCTCATATGCACCAGTCCTTTGGTACTCCGCTAGTGGTAAAGTAAATTAGGATTTATTGACCCAGAATAGCAGGGTCTCCTCCATCATATAAATGACAGCCCCAAAATGGCATAGAAAAGCGGTCCCAATTTTCAGGTCATAATTCTTGTTTGACATCACTATTGCTGGGGCTACAACGACAATGGACCCGAAGCACAGAGGTAGCGCACTGTAAGCCCCCTCAGAGACAGTTCTTACTGAGCCAGCAGTTCCGTACACCATTTGGTAGTCCACATCAGGTTTCAATGTCATCTTTGCCATAAATTTAGTGGAAACTATGTTGACTGGAGCTCCAGTATCTATTATAGCGCAAACTCTATTTTTTGCAACAAAAATATCACAGTATGTACACTCAGAATAAGAAAAATATTGACTGTTTAATACATGAACATTTATGGGCTCTCCTTTTCCAAGAAAACTTATTATCCTCTCACCAACTTGAGGGTATTCTTTGACAATAGCATCTACCATAAGGGCAATGTTTGCTCTTTTCAGAGTTGGCGCATCCATGGCAGAATCATGTTGGTCTAAGGAATCTTGATCAAGCATTTGACAGGCATATGGCTTCAGTTGTTTGGGGGTCTCTTCTTCTGCTGCCGGCTTGGCTTAAGCTCAGGTTACTACATTCACTTCCCTAACTGGCTGCTGATATAAAAGTCCGTCATCATACTGAGAAACTTTCGCAGGGTATACTACTATTGATTTGGGGACGTTTTGAGTGGGTTTAAGGGGGTAAAGGGTCCCATCTTTATTCCGCTCCATCTTTTCCCTGATAATACTGATCTTGGTGTATGTAGTTCACATGGAGGTTATGAAAGAACTTTGCCAAATGACCAGGGCGACTGCATTCATAGCATTTAAATCCATAAGATCCATGTCCTTGATATCATAAGAGGGTCCAGACCAGAAAGTTTGGGGTCATTCAGCATAACCAGCCCCAGGTTGGTAAGCTGATTGTTGACAGTCATCATAGCTAGGTCCTGGTTGATAACTAGGTTGCTGACAGTTTTCATGGCCAGCCCATTGTCGCTGATCAAACTGATGAGTATAATTCAGCCAAGGATGAGGAACAGAGTTTTTAGAAAGTCTGAGGATTACTAACTGGAGCTGGAGTCAGATGAGAGTATTCTCCTGAATAAGAGGGTGCAGTAGCAGTTGTAGTCTTCTGTTCTATATTTGGCAGCGGAAAGTTAGGGAATACATGATACAAAAACTGTAAAATCTTGAGCAGAGGTTTATCATCATAGAAGCGATTAAATAACATTATGAAGTTTGCAATATGGCTTCACTGCAGAGGTCATGGAGATTCACACATCAGCTTCCGCTAAGTACCCAGCTCCAATAAGCACATGGGCTTCTGTTGTGAATCAATCAGCGAACTCTAGGAGAGTCTCATTTTGACAGAATCTGATCATTAAGAATTCTTCTTTATGCTGCGACATCTTTGAAGTACCCTCAAACAGGCAGAGTACAGTATCATTTATGTCCTTATAGGTGACAGAGCTACTTTGGAGGTAACAGGTGACCTGATCAGTGCTTCCGACATCCAAGGCAGATATTAACAACCTAGCCTTTCATCTATCAGAGGTACCTTCCACTGCAAACTCAAACCATTTGAAGAACCCATGAATGTTCCCGTTGTGGTCAAACAGCAGTACTTTTTCAATATTAACTTCCTTATCCCATTCATGGGGTTTTACGCCATACTGAGGAATGTATTGATATCCAAAAGTGGTTTCTCGATGAGGAGCTGGATTAGCAGAAGTTGGGATGTCTGCCGCTTCAGGAATAGCATGACCTTCTTCCATGGGAGGTACCACCTTTACTTGAGGGAAGTGTCTTCCATCTTGTATTCATACCCAGTACTACCATCCTGAGTGTAGTAGCTCCACCAACGTCATATTCTTCCTTATATGATGCCACCTCTTGATAATCATTGTTTTCCCAGCGATAAGACCAAGAGGTATTGGTCAATCTTTGTTCTGTGCACTGTAGTCTTTTTGTGGTATCATTCAATTATTCAACAAGTTCTTTGTTTTGTTATCCCAAGATTTGCATTTGGCTAAACGTAATATCTGGTTGGTGCATGACAGCATCTTGTTCTTGAAGAAGTTCATCTTGGTTTTTGAGCACCGCATCTAGGGTAACTTTGAGTTCCTCATATTCAGCTGGTGTGGTGTTCCATAAAGACTTCAAACAACACAGCTTGTGTAAGGCATGGCTGGCGACTGGAATTCCAGAGTGTTAGGTGGTTGATCAATGGGCCCACTATAGTGAGCACCACTGTTATAAAATCAGACGATATCCTTAGGATCCATCATGTTAATCACACAGGTTGAACCCACTGAGCAACAGACAGATGATGTGGGGATTGTCAGTCCTTTGGACACACTTGAAAATATACTTAAAATAGGAGCAACTGCCCCAATTGATTATATATTTATTTTTTATAAATAAAGCTACCTTTTTCTGTCCCATTTTCTCTTCAATATTAATAATCTCTCCTCTCTCAATCGCCCATCTCACTTATATACAGTGACTTCAGGAAATACTGCTCTCATGGCTTAGGCTATTCTATAATGCCAACTCTCCTCAAATTTAGCTTGTTATTCTCTAATCCTCTGCCGCCCTAAATGTAGGTGATTTACTTTGTATTCATCAAATGTCAACATTGCCTTATCGCCTTATTGCCTTGTATAGAGATGATCCGATAAAACACATTATATCCAATACAAACCCATTATATCCCAATATCACCTCATCTTGAGGCACTTGAATAATCATACTGATCTCATTTTTAGTGAATTCTGCCCTAGATATCCCATGATTATTGTCCAGTTATATTATAATCATGACAGACCTATTACTTGCACCATTAATTTTCTGGCACCAAATTCATACATTTAAAGGCTACATAATTTGAATTCGCCAACCATTTGGATAGTTTTGGTGTCCTACAAATAAGTGGAAACAACTACCCGAGCACCCAAGTGGTGCAGAATACGCCCAGAAAATTTAGCTGGCTTGGAATTTCAATCCTGGATGGAGGAAATATCCTCAACACATACTTTTAAGCATCTTTCCGTTCAGACCCATTAACCACCTGGAAAAATTCAAAAAATCAACAACTCAGCAGATTAAACACACAACATCAAGAAGATAAGGGCAGTTTCAGCCATTATCAAGCACACCTTGGCAGAAATCAATCACCTGGAAAATAATATCCCATGTATAGAATATAGTCATGGATGGGGATGCAAATGAAAAGAGGTTTTGGCTCAGCTAAACACCCTATTATGCAAACACCAACATCGAGTTGGGGTTCAATATAGAGCAAAAAACATAAAAGATGGAGAAACTTGATCAAGCTATTTTTTCTGTCAGTTTCACGCCCAAAAATACATTAGCCTGCACATATGTCTGACAACCGGACAATCCATAGTGGAAACACCCAAAGAAGTCATGACTGAAGTACACAGGTTTTATATAAATTTATATAAATCTGAACCATTCAAACAAGTAAAAATAAAAAAATTCCTCACAAACGCACATATTGACACCATGGCTCAAAACAAAAATTTAATCAACCTAATATTGTGCAAGGAATTATGGGAAGTAGTACGCGGTTTAATAAGAGGGAAATGCTCTGGACCTGTTAGTATTCCCTATGAATCTTATATAAAATATTTTACTAACATCTCTGATATTCTTTTAGCTTCTATGAAAAAGTGCATTATGAAAATATGCCTCCTACCTGGAGGCAAAGAAGCATACACTGTCACTTTATTTAAAAAAGGAGATAGGCTAAACCTATCCAATTGGCGCCCAATTTCCCTAAACAATACTAACACAAAAATATTCACAGAAATTATAGCCAAATGACTAGTAGAAATTGCAACTGATGTGATATCCCCAGCACAATTATGGATTTGTCCCAAGAAGATTCATATGGGACACATTCACACAGTTTCAAATTTCTTCCAGACTAAAACCTCTGGAGTACTTGTCTTTTAATTCAACAGAAGGCATACGACAGGGTGAACTTAACTTACTTCAGGACCTGTATTCAAAAATCCAAACTCCCAAATTGGTTCATAAACTGGGTAATGTTGTTCATAGATTCAGCCACCATGGCAGTGGTGGAGCAGGTTTTTTTACTAACTTGGTTTTTCCACAGAGAGGACTCAAACAAGGGGACCCTCTAAGCCCTTTACTATACAACTTTAGTCTATATTATCTAATCTGGAATACAAACACAGTTCACAATGGAATCAATGTCTATGGCCAACCACCAGTCAAAATGATGGCTTTCGCTGATGACCGCTTGGTGGTGTATTTAACAGCCAAGATGCTCGCAGAATTGACAAGATAATACAAGAATACTATTCTATAAGCAACGCATCACTTAACACTGAGAAAACGGAAATCATATTCCTGGGGAAATACCAGACCCATTGGACGCCATTTACTCTAGGTCAACAAACCAATACAACATAAAGGCTCCTCATCAGAGATAGGAGGCAAATATTAACAATTACCCCATTGACTTCCCTTCACTACCAAGCCAGCAGCTGGACCTGTCCGTCACTTGGGGTATGTTTGGAAGCAGGAGGTTACGCCAACTCCATGATAGAAAATCAACTTCTAGATAAAATAACAAGAGGCATTGTATCCTTACATGGACATCAAACAGGTCTATTAGGAAGAGTCACGGTAGCCAACTCCGTGATACTATCAAATATATATGGTTTATGTCCCATGGAATTGCTTTCTCACCTTCCTTTTTTAATACAATTTACGCCTTAGTACAGGGATGGATTTAGTCCAACCACAACCCCCCTGTACGCCTTGAAACCATATTTGACCCTAGGAGGTACGGAGGTATGGGGCTAACTAATTATGTAGAGCAAGAGAACCATATACTAGGATCCTGTATATCTCAGTTGACTAGTCCAGAACTTCCAAATATACATTGGGTTAGAACAGCAAGATATAAATTTACATGAGCACTTTGATTAAGAAACCCAGATCGCCCAAACACAATAATCAAGTATCTGGCGTCTCATCCTACAGCTGTAGGACCACATGGAACTCCTGCACACTTAAAATGAATACTTCTAGCCATGAGAAAAGCAGAGTGGAAATTCACATATGTGGCCAGACCAGTCACAGAGGACGCCCAAGGCTAACTCACAGACAGGAAATTAATGGCCAAATAGTCACAGATAACATAATATGCAGAAATAAGAGTGCCATAGCCAGAATTGATTACCTGGTTCATATAGATATAATATAGAACCTGAAGACCAAAAGAAGAGTCTGGAGATACACACATCATTCACTACTTCAACCCATGATACGTGCACATGTGTGGAGATGCATGAGGAGAGTATACTTCACATCAGAACGGTCTAATGCTACCCATTCCTCATGCACAATATGTGGCCTTTATGGAAGCCTAGTACACTCTTTATAACAATGTCCAACATCAGTAGCTATATGGAAAGATGTCATGCGCCTATATCACCAAGCTAATGGACAATAATTCAGTCTGGCTAGGAACATGTTCGCTCTAATCATGAAGCCACCTATCCATCCATCCCTACAGACATTATTAGTAGCAATAGCACTATGGACAATCCATACTATAGTACTGGAACTGGTTACAGGAGCAACGCCTACACTCCAAGAAGCCATCAATCGTTTTTACTATCATATTGGAACATTTCCAAGCATGGTTGTTAGGAAACATAACCCCACATTACAGAAGGACAATCAATACATGGTTTCCCATATGGTTCCTAAGGATTGATTCTTTCCTTCACTCATGCTGCATCCAAGGATAAGTCAGCATAAACCCCCTACCGTCCTAAACTTGGTGGTCCCGAAGACAACAAGAAAGACTCAAACCCTCTGGGGTGTCTTTAATTTTCACAGTTAACTATTTTATCTTCACTACATCATAAGTGTACATCCCCTGGTTGACCTTCCCTGAATACTTAAATTTAGTTCCTATAAAAGGTGGTTATCCTGGTGGGGCAATTTCTGCTTCCACTCTAGTGTAAGGTGTTGTTCAACACATGCTCAAAACCTGTACTGGCTATAAAAAAATATTGGTGTGGTATTTGTCTTAAGGTCAACCCACCTCAATTACTAAAAATTTAGTTACTATAATTTAATAGAATATTACCACGCTGTCTTGGTTATCAACAAGACAATTTAATAATTAGTACAGATTATTTGCTCATATAACTAGAGTCACTCTACTACTAACATTTATCAAATTTTCAGAGATAAATTTTATTCTTGTATGTTATGAGGCCTTAAAGGTTAAATTTTTAATTCAGTGGATGATTTTAGACTTGAGCACAAGCTAATCACGAGTGCAAAAAGACAAATACTGGTAAGGCTATAGCTATATGTAAGCTAAATATTATATGCAATGAGAGTAACAAATAAGGTTCTCAAGCCCCTGCTCGTCATCATAACATAATTAACCTTACACTGGAGGAGAGTTGCCTCAATTGGACGGTGGAAAAGGTAAATGTCAAGGTGGCAGACAACAATTGAATTGATTAAATTTGCCCAACGTAAAGTCCAAGTGACAACTCAGAAAATAGCCCATCTGGGCTGAGGTTCAATGTGGTGGCAAATACTCCATCCTCCTTCTACCCACCTGTATGGACCCAAGAAGCGCGCACTTACTGGAGTTGCACCTTTTACAGGCGTCTACATTGGTGACCAGTAATCAGGTTGAGGTGTAGGAGATTTATAGGCCCAAATTGACCTTTCAAAATAAACTCTGTCTTTCTAAGGTCATGAGTCCACAGCTTATGATGCATCGTTGGTGACAGGTTAATGTCCACATGATTCTATAGAAGTCATTGCACAACATAGTTCTTAAACTAAACCGGCTGAAAATTTAAAATTAAATAAATTTTGAGCAAAATGGTAGTTTTATTAGAAGATGTTCTCTGATGAGAAATTCCTCAAATGGCAGGAACGTGGAATGGAAAACTTAGTAACAAGATAGAGAGAATTTTAACTTGGTAGCATTGGAATAGGAGCTGCCAGATTATAAACCTATCAAAGAGTCATAATTTTTATTATATTTATGCGCGGATGTCTAAAAAAAATTTTATAACACTCTGACAGGATTAAGAGCTAAATTATCATAATTTTGTATTGATAAATTATAAGATACCGCAGTTTATTGATTTAAACTGGTAGAATGCAACCACCATTCCTACTATCTTGTTTTCTTATAAATTGATGAAAAGAATCTATTTTTTACATTACCCCTCACTATGGGAAAGACCTTAAGCTTACCTGAGCTTAGGCAATATGAAAGGGAAATCACCTGGTGGTCAATCTTTCTTACACTTGGAATTAGGGGAATACCTATCAGAAGTTTAAGGATCATAGAATGTGTTGCGCTCCTCTTGGAGGCCCACTGGCAAGTGCAAGAGGCCTCAACTGACAGCGATCCAATTGGAAAACCCCAACCTCCTCCTCCATCTGAGGCTAACAAAACTGGTGGGGAAGGGGATAGAGTTATATTTGCTTGAGTCAATTGTTATCTTCATATCTTGTGAGCTGGCATGAATCACAGCTCGACAAGAACAAGTTGAAGGTGGGATAATGTAATAAACAAAGTTATAAAGACCATGCTCATCATCTTGACTTATTAACCTTACGTCAGATAAATGTTGCCTCAATAAAACAGCAGAATAGATAATTGTCAAGGTGTCAAGCATTAAGTTCGGATTAATTAAATTTCACACAATGTAAGGGCCTGATAGCAACTTAGGAAATATCCCATCTGGACTGAGGTTTGATATGGCGGTATATACTTCACCCATCCTCTAGCCACCTGTATGGACCCAAAGAGAAATGCTCACTGGTGTTGCGCCTTTTACAGGTGTCTACATTGATAATAAGTAATCAGGTCAAGGTGCAGAAGATTTGCAGGCCCAAATTGACCTCTCTTAAAATAAATTTTTTCCTTCTGACGTCAGAAGTTTATGGCTTATAATACATTGTAAGCAACAGATTAATGTCCGTGTAATTTTGTAGATTTTGTGGCCAACTAGAATAAAAATTTTGAACAACCCAAATGATTTATAATTAAATAGATGTCAAAAAGATAATAGTTTTATTCAGATGGCCTATCTTATGAGGGACTCCTCAAATGGTAAGATCATGGAATAGAAAATCCAGAAACAAGGTAGAGAGAGTCTCAACTTGGGACATTATAATAGGAACCACAAGAATATAAACCAAACTATAGAGTCAAAATATTGAATTAAATTTATGTTCAGGAGCTTAAAGGATTCCCATATTGTTCCAGTGGGATCAATACCTAAACTACCATACTTTTTGTATTAATAGATTATATGATACTGCGGTTTGTTGATTTGAACTGGTAAAATGTGACCTCCATTACTATTATCCTAATTTCACAGGAATTAACGAAAAAGATTATTTTATTACAATGATGGGTCAAGATCTTTGGGTTGGGCACCACTAGTGCTAAAAATCAATGTGGAGTCAAGCTCAGATATAGTGAAAATATGTTTAAAGATGTAAAACTTTGCTATGATGTGAAAAAGAGCTAAACCTAAAACCAGTAGATTTGGTCATCTCCAGGTGCTTTGTCATATAAAGTGGTTATCATATTTGGCTTGCTTTATTGATTGGACTCTGCCCTGGGTTTAATTTAAAATTATTTTTGGTATGCTGACCAGGGGATAGACAATACCAAAATCAAAACAAAAAAAATGCTCAAAAACAAATGGAAAGAAATAAAACTACTAACCAGGAGAGGAGTGGAAACCGGTAACCCACCATGGCAGAGGGTGAGGGTGGGTCATGGAGTTGGTTCTCAGACATATGCGCCTCGATCATGGGATTTTGATCAAAATAGCAGATCAAAGTGGAGAGCCAGGGCGTTGGGGCATCCGCGTAGTGTGGGTGAAAGTTGGTGTAGTACGAGTTTTCCACCTCCTCATTAAGATTAGCGCTGTAAAGCGCTTCAACAAATGCTGCGACAAGAATTTCAGCTTCTTTACAGGCTTCAGGAAGTTAAGCAAAAGGGGAGATACTGTGGCAGATGATTTTAGCCAAAGGGTTGAATTTGGCAAGCGTTGCAACATTCATGACAGCAACTTTAGCATCATCAAATAACTTTGAGATGTTGCTGCATGTAGATTCAGGGAAGTTAGGGGAAGAAGAGGGTGGGCAGGCCATGCTGGAACTGAGCCACTGATTGGGTCACTGCCGTGCATAGGGTTGGGCACTAGGGAGAGGCCACCGCAGCTAAGGTGAGTTGATGGTCACTTTGGTAGGGGGCTGCATTGGGCAGAGGAGTGAAATGTCTAGGGTGGGGTTTCATCAAAGTCAGGAAGGAAAAACTTGGCCTGACCATAATCATATTGGCCAAGAGATTGACTGGAATTCTCACTAATGAGAACATTACCTGATTTGGCAACCTCCACCAATAGGTCCCATGGATTTTGGTTCATGAGAATAGTGGCGTTAGAAGTTAGGTGGGTGGGAGTGGGCGAATAGGTGGGTGCTTGGGTGTGAAGGATGGTCCAAGCCTGGCTCTGATTGGCTGGGGTGGGTCTAGGTGGGAGAATGTGGCTGGAAGATTTGGGGGACCAATTTTCCATTCTGGCCCATCAAACAAGAGTGGAGGGTGGGAGGGGGCAGCAGTGCCCCATACAGGACCTGTGGAGGGGGCTCTGAAGCCGCATCAGCAGAAGTGGCCTGTGAGTAAGCTTTTTTGCATGGTTGAGCCCAAAGCAGAGGGGAAAAATCTGCTAGCCATTATTGACCTAAGCCCAAAGAAATGCTCTGGCGCTGCTGCGACACTAGCGTGGGGGAATTTGGTGGGCTATGGCAGGGTGGTGTGGGATGATGGTGACAGTTGCGTGAGGGGCAGTGAGGCACTCTACACCAGAGGGTACTGCAAAGATGAGGTTGGGCTGAGTGCCATAAGCCATAAGCCCCGTAGCCAACTGGTCATATAAAACTTAGGGAGAGAGGTGGGATGGGAGATTCACAAATGACACCAACAGGGTGGCGTCTGAAGGGAGGCGAGTACAGGTAGTGGGAATAGGGGTATTTTCATAAATTAAAGGAGTTATCGCTGCCACTGCAGTGTCCTCCTCTGTTTGGAATCCAATATCAAAGTAGCCCTTAAATGGGCGGAAGTTGATAAAGCCAGCCAGTGTGAAGGCTGTGATGGCTAGGTCAACAATTGCCTTGTCAGCATATGGGATTAAACGCCCTTAGTTGATGCGGAGGCAAAATTGAATAGCGGAATGAGGGAGGGTGAGTGGATGGGGGCGAGAAGGGTGGATGCGTGCCAGGTGGAGAGCTAAGTCCTGTGGGGGGATAAATCAGCTGGATGAGGTGGGCGGGCTGTTCAAGCCCATCCAAACGCGTTTGCCTGCTGAGCAGAAAATGCTAGGTGGTGGAGCACCGCTGCCCCACACTGGGGTGGTAGGCGGCAATTCTGAGGAAATCAAATAGGAAATGGGCATGGACAGATGGCGGTAGATAAATAAACTTTTAAAAATAAATCGCTCAAAAGTGAGATTATCAGAAAGAAAAAGGGTTTCATTTAATAGTGTTGTGCAAAGTACAAAAGCTTCACCAAGATTGTTCAGGCCCTATAGACTATGAAATATGAAGATGAGTATGCATTGTGTCAATTTTATACAATAAGATTTTAGTAATAATTCATTATCTATTAATCAACGACTTATCAAAGTATACTAACAGCAAAACTGCAAATGATTGCATCATTTTTCGTGAGAGTGTGAGAGTTTAGAGAATTTTACTTTAAAAATTAATAAATTCAACAGGTAAAATTTTCCTTGCTTTCAATATCAACTATTTTATTTGGAGAAGTAGTTACTGAAATACTCTATTGTAAGCTATAAGTATGTGACAATAGCATAACTTTCAATCATAAAAATCTTATCAGTTTTTAGTAAGTTTTAAATGAAAACTTCAGATAGATCTTAGGTGCTGACAAAGTTACAGTATAGCCCTGATCTGAATTATCTATATTGTTAGAAGAAGCGTTTATCTAAAGCGCGTTTAGATTATGAGATTACTTTTCATAAAATGGTACTATAAACTATTTAGATTTGTGATCATAAAGAGAATTATGTAATAAACATCAGCCTTTATATAGCTAACATTTACAGTTCCTTCATCTCTTTATTACTTATAGATAGATTTCAATTTAATTTATAAGATTTTAAATTTTTGGCATAGAAAGGTGAGTATCAGCATTCTAACTATTTGAATTTTGATGTGAACTTTTTTCTCTCGTTGCAAACACTTTTGAAACAAATTCAATTCAAGTTTAGGTAAAGTTTGATAATCTCATTGAGGAGACTAGTTGGCGCCCAACGTTGGGGAGCAGTTGGGCAAGTAAAGTTAAGGGCACTGGTGTAAGCCCCACATCTGCCAAATTTTGTAAACGCCTTGGTGAGCCCAGCAGAATAGATAGAATTAATAGTAAAAAACTTGTGGTACCATTTCCCAAGAAATTTTGGCCTGGCAAGTGCGCTGCAACCAGTTCATCAATACAATGCATTCCCAACCACTATTGTAAGTGGAACATGGGGTATGTGTTTTCCTGGATATTCAGCAGACAGCGCTTTGGGAGATGTTTGTGGAGATGTACACACACATTTCCCAAATGCGGTGTACATTGCACCTCACTCCATGCCACGCAGTTGGCCGGATCTTGGCTTCAAAAATAAAGAAGTGGCGGACAAAGCCACAATGGTGCGAGTAGTAGTGGACCTCATGGATGGTCAATGGGTAGTTGAAATGAAGCGCACCCGCTGGACTTATCAAACCAAATTTTTGTAACTTTTGACTTCCTACCTACTATAGTCAAGCGCACTGTGCTGGAGCACCATCTAAGGCTGGTCTCACCATATATGGAGAAATACATTTCAAACAGCAGCGCTTTGCGCTCATGCCAAACCTGTGCATGGGCAAAGCAATTGCTTTTCTCACCCCATCCGAAGGGATAGCAGATGATTTGATCCAAATCCCACATACCTCTTATGTCAAAATCAATGGGCAAAACACCCATCCATTCTTGGTCACCGTGGATATCGCGCCTCCTATCTGCACTTTCTGTCACGCTTTTGACCACAAGGCCCATACCTGCCCCTCCAGGGAGGGTATTACTCAAACTGAAATTCTCTCAGATACAATGTGCGGTGCAGACACCCACTTTGAACTGGCACTAGACACTGATGCAGCCTTCACATGGGAGCTCAAGGCTGCTACATTCTAGTAAAACCTGTGTCCCCACAGGAGCGTAAGAAGGCCAAGCAGGCCCACAATGTGGCGGCCAAGGAGGTGGCCAAAACCACATCTGCGATCCCACCAGCCCAGCTCTAGGAGGACATTGAGACATTTATGGTGGAAGCACCTTAAAAATCCCTCAACCAATTAGATTGGGACTCACAAGCCAATTGGGCCACCCAAGCTGTAAACCCAATGAGTGAGTCAGTTTCACCCTACCAATGTTCCCAAGCATTGATTGGGACCAAGTTGCTCACCAATATTCCTGCCAAAATTTCACCTCCAAGAAATGGTGTACTGCAACCACGCACAATGCCAAAAATTCATCCCACAGTGGGGAAAAAAGCAAAAGGCAAAAGCCAATGTGAACCCCACAGCTAAAGCTTCCCACTCTGAACCATACTCTGTAGCACAGAATACCTGTGCTGCCAAGCAGCGACGTGATGAAAAGAGAAGGCTGAAGGGCTTGGGTGCCCTTCCCCTTAAACTAAGGTGTGATGGGGGAGCCTTTACTTTAGGGACGTTGAACATCGCTGGACTCAAGGCCTTACCATCCTGGGCTAAGAAACTGAATTTTTCCAAAATATATACCTGTGGACATCCTGGCTATTCAGGAAACCCACTGTCTACGCGGTGCAGAGGAATCATGGGCAACAATGCTCCTCCCTTCCCTTTCCTTTTGGTCTATGCACTGTAGGGTGCTAGTTTGAGTGAACTGTAGTTTTAAATTTATTTCATCAAAATCATACCTAAATGGGTGCATCCTTGCAGTCACCTTTTCATGGGATGATGAAGTGCACGCTGAGTTAACATTTACACCCCAACCTGTGTGCGAGAATGTCAGGAATTTTTCTTGGCAGTCAAATCCCTTCCACTGCCCCCTGACCCATTTGTTGTTGGTGACATGAACTTCTAGATGAACCCATCCACAGACCGCTGACCCTCATCGCCTACACCCCCACAGGGGCACGTTGAACTTCACATTCTCAAAGCCACCCTAGGGTTGTTTGAATTTTTCTGCATCATACTCTGCTACTCACTAACATGTCTCACCCCACGTACACATTGGCCAGCTAAGGTCCATGACCCACATTGACCTTATTCTCGCGCTGTTAAAAATTCAAACCCAAATTTCCCACTTCACCATGACAAAAATTGATTTCTCTGACCACAGGATGGTATCAGTTTCCTTCCATTAATCCAATCTAGCAGCCCAGGTGCTGAAGTGTGCAAACTCTGCCCCGCTGAGATAGCGTCACCAGGAGTTTCCTCATGGGTGGAATCTGTGACCTCAGCTCTGGAGTTTGTCACACTGTTATGTGCAGACCCAATTTCCACCTGGTCAACTTTCAAGGTGAACACAATCTGCCAGGCTCACCACCTCTCCTCCTGCCACTCATGGGCTGCCTTGGCAGTCATTTGTGCATGCTGGAAGAAGTGGACCACCTGGAGTCTAACGTCCCCGCTGCAGGCTACAGCCCAGCTTGGGGTTGTAAATGGGCGGAAGCATCTGCCCACCCCAATGCACTGGTAAGACAACACAAGCATTGTGTTTATGTTCAGTATAAAGCAAAGCATGTTACAGTAGGTGATACGTGCTCTGCTTACTTTTTCAAAAATCTTCACACTGCGCCAGAGTTTGGCCTACACACAGGTGCAAAGGCCAGACCACTCCATCACAGATACGCTGGCCTAAGTGGCAATTGAAATACAAAATCAATACTCCAAAATATATTGATCAGATCCAATTCCACTGGCCAAAATTTAGAATTTTCATGAAAAAACACACATCTGCACCATTTCCCAATCCCTGGAGTTGAAAAATTTGATTACTTGGGAAAATCTGGTCCACTGTTTGCGGTGCACCGTATAGAAAATGCCCAGGCCCAGAAGCCATCCCTTATGAGTTTTATAAAATGTATTTCAAAGATTTTTCCTCCTTGTTGATTGCCTCTCTGAACCTATGCCTTCTGGAAACGCGCCTCCTACCTGGAGGGCAAGAGGTCTTCACGATTATGTTTTACAAGAAAGGGAATAAGCTGGACTTGGCCAACTAATGCCCCATTTCACTCACTAACACAGACACAAAATTTTTACTAAAATCATGGCTAACCGTCTAGGGGTTGTTGCTTCTGCTCTCATTTCCCTTGAAAAATTTGGATCCCCAAAAGGTCGATTTGGGACAATATAAACACTATAGACAATGTCTGTCAATCCATGGCTTCAGGAGCACTTGTGTTTTTAGAACAGCAGAAGGCCTATTATATAGTCAACTGGGATTACCTCAGAGCCTGCCTCCACAAGTTCTGCCTCCCTCTTCACTTCATTAATTGGGTGATGTTGCTAACGGAATCTGCCACAATGGCTGTGTGTGGCCCTGGCTTTCTCACGGATGTAGTCCGCCCTCAAAGGGGCCTACGCCAAGGGGACCCTCTTAGCCCACTATTTTATAACTTCAGCCTTGACCCACTTCTTCAAAATGTGAATTCCCGCCTTACTGGGGTCCATGTGCAAGGCCAAGCCCCTGTCAAGATGTTGGCGTTTGCTGATGATTGTGTGGTTGGGGTGTCTAACAATCATGATGCATGTGCGCTTGAATATAGTATTCAGGTTTACTCCAGGGTAAGTAATGCTGCACTCAACGCTTCTAAAACCGAACTCATTCTCCTTGGTCAGTATCAAGCCCGCTGGGCCCCAGTGCCCTGTTTCCTAACTGCCTCATCAACTAGTGCATGGGATTACTTGCCCTGCCCACCCCACTCTGCCCTGCTTGTACTCCCCTTTATGCCACGCCCCACAGTTGGGCCAGTCCGCCATTTGGGGGTGTGTCTGGAGGCAGGAGGGTACACCTCAACGGTGATGGAAAACCATATCCTGGAGAACGTTACAAAATACATAGCCTCCCTCAAAGCCCATCACACCTCCCTTACAGGCAGGGTAGTGCTAGCCAACTCTATGCTCCTCTCTAAAGTTTGGTTCAGGGCCCACACCATCACTTTTTTTCCTTGCTTCTTCAAGTCATTATACGCCCTTCTACAAGGGTGGCTTTAGTTATGATGCCCACCACTGGTACGCCTGGATGTCATGTTTGGTCCTTGCCATAGTGTTGGTATGGGCCTGCTCAACTTTGAGGCCCATGCTTCTAAAATCCTTGGTACCTGGATTGCTGCCATCACTAACCCTACTATCTCAGCCCAGAACTGGTCCCGCACAGCCCACTCCAACTTCTCCTGCACCCTGGGCCTCAGCAATCCTACCTACCCCCACTCTCTGTTAAAGTACCTTGCCTCACATCCTTCTGCTGCGGGCCCATATGGGACGTCGCCCCACTTTAAAAGTATCCTTCTCTCCATGCGGAGCGCTGAGTGGAGAATTTGCATCTGTAGGCACACTGCCCAGAGGGAGAGTCCCTCTCCTAAGTTCACCCAGGAATTTCAAGGACTACCATCATGAACGGAGTAATACCCATGAGACTCCCTGCCATGGCCAGGGTGGACTACCTGAACATGGTGGACAGCCCCCTAGATATCCAGAAAGCCATTTGGAAGTATGCCCACAACTCTCTTCTGCAGCTGCATATTCTTTCCCATGTGTGGCGCTGCTTGAGACAGGTATACCATACTGCTGAACGCTCTAATACTTTGCACTCATCTTGCATCATGTGTGGCCAGTATGGAAAGCTGATTCACCGCCTGGAAGAGTGCCCTCCATCAAAAGTGATATGGCGTGAGGTACAACGTCTGTTTCACCAGGATCAGGCACAGCCTTTCAGCCTGTCTAAGGATATGTTTGCTCTATCTATGGCTTCCCCTTTTCCACCCTCTCTCCATGCCTTAGTATTTGCTATCGTTATGTAGACTATCCACACAATTGTCCTAGATGCTATCACAGGCTTCACTCACACCCTCCAGGAAGATATACGCCAGTTCCAGTTGCACCTTGTGGACCACTTTCAAGCGTGGATGTTTGGGTACCTCCCATCCTGTCGCCGCCAGATGGTCTCATCCTGGTTCCCAGTTTGGTTCATCATTTCAGACCCCTTCCTACATTTGTGCTCAATAGTGGCGCAATCCCATGCACATGTAACCCCCTTCCTTCTCTTGGCATTCCTACTGGCAACAGTAGATAGCGTCTGCTTCTCTGGGGTGCCCTCCTCTTGCTGAAGTTCGTTTAGTTGTTTAGAATCTAATTGGAAGTGTCCATTCCCTGGTTGGCCTTCCCCAAATAAAATTTAAAATTCAAAGTTTAAAATTTAACTAAATTCTGATGTGGCAATAGAGCTGTAAGAGCTCATTTTTATCTCACTAATAGGTTAAAGGTACTTTCTTTCAGTGATGATTCTTATACATACCTTCAGTACTTGGATGTACAGATGGATCTTTGTGGCGTTGCTACTATAGCTTTTTATAAAAAAATATTACATAGCAGTTAATTGGACTTTTCTATCTTCTGGATAGTTATTGTTAAGTTTATGTTCCAAGTTGAGTTTTCACTGAAGAATAACTATAGTTCCAGGTGTTAAGTTTTTAATGTACTATTAGCTATATGATACACATTGTTCTGATAAGTTAATTTGCGCTCTAATTTTATGTAAAGTTTATGACTATCTTAAGTTATTAGTTTTGCCTAGATAAGTTGTTAAGTTAGGGCTTCCAAATTAGTTAAAAAATCAATGTAGGTTAATTTTTTACTTGTGTAATCTGGTTTTATTAATAGATCTAATGATGCAAAGCGTATTTAGATTAAGGCTTTTTAGTTTAGTTTTTACATTAGTTAAGCTTTGTTATGACCAACCCTAAGAACATTCTATTTTTACCTAATCTATATATAACCAGTTATTAGACTGTGGATTCTCTCAAACAATTTTCTCCTCCACCAGTGTTAGTCTATAGAATTATTGACTTTAATTCTCTAAGGATACTCTCCAAAAATCTAATTATTGCTTTAATTGATCTTTGCCTTTTAAACTGCTTTAACTTGTAGTATCAAATTACTATGGACTTTTTAACAGATTATCCCCAACATTTTGCAGAGCATTAGTTATGATTTATAATAACTTACTCACCACCCCATTAGTTCATTCCCTGAATCTTTATTCAACATCAGTTTACCTCTATCAACGGACCACATAAATTAAATCACTTACTTAATATCATATACCTAGCCCAAGAGCTGGTGCAAATATCATTAAAGATGTGTGTTCTTGTTCTTTAAACAGCATTTAGTTATAATATGACATATAATATTATTTTTTTACAATGCATAAAAGCCAAGGCATTAGTTTTCCATCTTTTTCAAATATAATGCAGCTGATTGAAAGTTCTAAAAGGTGCTCAGTTTTCCATTATTTATACCAATAGGAATTATGGTATTTAGCGAAGCATATAATTAAGGGACTATCAATTAAAAAAGGCGATATAGTTTGGTTAATAGCTTAAAAGAAGCCTACTATACCCTAGATTACCAACCTATAAGCCCTAAAGCACTATTAGTACTAGACGCAACTGTGTGCCTCTTTATTTAAATATAAAAACTTTCTTATGAATAAAATCTATTTATGTTTTTCAAGGCTACTATCATCATAAGTATTACCTTTAGTTAAAGTTAAAATTAACTGATGTTATTAATTTATGACGCTGAAGTGTCAAGTTTTAACAGCCTATGAATATTAATGAGTATCTTGAGTTTTTAATTTAAAATTTAAAATTTATTCAAGGTATGCCAACCGGGGACTGAAAATACCAAAATCAAAACAAAAAACTGCTCAAAAACAAATGGAAAGAAATAAAACTACTAATCAGGTGGGGAGTGGAAACGGCTAACACATCATGGCAGAGGGTGAGGGTGGGTCAAGGGGTTGGTCCTTAGACATATGCACCTCGATCATGGGATTTTGATTAAAGTAGTGGATCAAAGCGGAGAGCCAGGGCGTTGGGGCATCCGCGTAGTGTGGGTGAAAGTTGGTGTAGTACAAGTTTTCCACCTCCTCATTAAGATTAGTGCAGTAAAGCTCTTCAAATGCTGCAACAAGAGTTTCAGCTTCTTTGTGGGCTTTGGGAAGTTGGGGTAAAAAGGGAGATACTGTGGCTAGTTTTTAGTCAAAGGGTTGAATTCAACGAGTGTTGTGACATTCATGACAGCAGCTTCAGCATCATCAAATAACTTTGAGATGTCGCTGCATGTAGATTCAGGGAAGTTGGGGGAAGAAGAGGGTGGGCAGGACTAGCTGGAACTGAACCACTGATTAGGCCACTGCGTTGTGTAGAGTTGGGCACCAGGGAGGGGCCACCGCAGCTAAGGCGAGCTGGTGATCACTTTAGTAGGGGCTGCATTGGGCAGAGGAGTGAAATGTCTGGGGGATGGGGTTTCATCAAAGTCAGAAAGGAAAAATTTGGCCTGACCATAATCATATTGGCCAAGAGGTTGACTGGAATTCTCACTAATGAGAACATTACCTGATTTGTCAACCTCCGCCAATAGGTCCCATGGATTTTGGTTCACTGGAATAGTGGCGTTCAAATTTGGGTGGGTGGGATTGGGCAAATGGGCGGCTGCTTGGGTGCCAATGGTGGTCCAACCCGACTCTGATTGGCTGGGGTGGGTTTAGGTGGGAGAATGTGGCTGGAGGATTTGGGGGAGGCGATTTCCCATTCTGGCCCATCAAACAAGAGTGGAGGGTGGGAGGGGGCAGCAAAGTGCCCCATACAGAGCCCGCGGAGGGGGGCTCTGAAGCTGCATCAGTGGAAGTGGCATGTGGGAAAGCTTTTTTGCACGGTTGAGCCCAAAGCAGAGGGGACAAATCTGCTGACCATTATTGACCTGAGCTCAAAAGAAATAATCCATTGCCGCTGCAACACTAGTGCAGGGGGATTTGGTGGGCTATATCAGGGTGGTGTGGGATGATGGTGGCAGTTGCGTGAGGGGCAGTGAGGCGCTCTGCACCAGAGGGTACTGCAAAGATGAGGTTGGGCTGAGTGCCATAAGCCATAATCCCTGTGACCAACTGGTCATATAAAACTTGGGGCGGGAGGTGGGACAGGAGATTCACAATTGACACCACCAGGGTGGTATCTGAAGGGAGGCGAGTACAGGTAGTGGGAATAGGGGCATTTTCATAAATTAAAGGAGTTATCGCTGCCACTGCAGTGTCCTCCTCTGTTTGGAATCAAATATCAAAGTAGCCCTTAAATTGGTGGAAGTTGATAAAGCCAGACGGTGTAAAGGCTGCGGTGGCTAGGTTGATAATTGCCTTGTCAGCATATGGGAATAAACGCCCTTAGTTGATGCGGAGGCAAAATTGAATAGCGGAATGAGGGAGGGTGAGTGGATGGGGGCGAGAAGGGTGGATGCACGCCAGGTGGAGCGCTAAGTCCCATGGGGGGATAAATCAGCCAAATGAGGTGGGTGGTCTGTTCAAGCCCATCCAAATGCAATTTCCCGCTGGGCGGAAAATGCTAGGTGGTGGAGCACCGCTGCCCCACACTGGGGTGGCAGATGGTGGATCTGAGGACATTGAATAGGAAGCGGACATGGCCAGATGGCGGTGGATAAACAAACTTTTTTTAAATAAATTGTTTGAAAGTGAGTTTGAGCGGAAAGAAATAGTCTTAAGTTTTTAATTTATGTACTTAGAGATAAAATTATCATATGAACAGACTTCATAGTATTTAACTTAAATGGATCTGAAATCTCTTCCTTTTTTGACACTAAACAAAATTTTACAATGAACCAAGTGCCCTAAAGTTTTTAGAGTTAAAAGTTTTTAGCTTAATGGTCTTATAAATTTACTGAAATAATAAACATGATTACATGAAACTAATTTTAATTTTTGTTTTTTGAATTTTTAGTCTTAATTTTAATTTAAGGCAAGCTGCCCTGAGGATGAACATACCAAAGGCTCAAAGAGAAAACAAAAACTTTAATAAATCAAAACATACTTAGAACATCATGAAACAAAACTGAAAAGAAACACATCAACCATGTAGAAAAGTGGCTAACTGCTAACAAATCATGGTGGAGGGGGAGGGGGCCAGAGAGTAGATTGGTACCTATGCTTTTTATGACTCTGACTAAGGCAGTGAAAAAAGGTGTGGGAGCATCTGTGGAATGAGGTGCTAGGTGTGCAGAAACAGGGTCAGTTGAGGCAAGTTGGCTGTGCTGAGGGCTTCAAAGTAATTAGCAAGGTGGTGTTCCACATCCATGTAGAGTTCAAGTATATAGGTCAGTTTTTTGACTTGTTCAGGGTAATCTGATTGTTTCTGAGAATAAAATAGGAGCTGGTATAAATGGCTTTTACAGCAACATCTGCCACTTTATACAACTATGTGATTTCAGTTTTGGCAATGTGGGGGTTTTTGGGGGTAAGTGTTGGACATTTGCCCACTCAGCTGCATAAGAAGAATGTTTTAGGTCATGATCAGCTGAAAAGGGGAAATGTCAGCCATTTACAAGTTTTCAATGATACTAAGCTCAATTTTAATAATGATAATGATGATATTGATGATATCAGTCAAAAATCCCTGGCCAATTCTCGGTGAAACCCTGCAAATTGGGTAACTTCATTTTGAATCCTTCTCAGGCCATAAACGTAAAATCAAGCAGTTGGATTACTCTGACCATGAAACAGACCCTGGGCAACCATCAGATGGTACTCCCCAGTCACAACCAGGTCCTTCCAAGCACCTACGTGGGGACCACCCCCTTTTATAGGTGTGGTGGGGGTCCTCCAAGGTGCAATATTTTTCTTGAATGGAAATTGGCTGAAATAATAAGTCATTGCCCCACAGTTATGTTTTGCCCCAGAACTGATACCCCTTCCATAGTTCATCCTAAGTGAAGTTAGTATTCTGAGCTTCATTAGGCTGCATGCTCATATTTTTTTATTTGTACAACAACAAGCTGTACTGAACTTGTTCTTAAATCCCTTTGATCCTCAATACATTTCAATTAATAGTTTGGTCAGATATTGGTAGGGATCGTTTTCCTTGTTTTCTCTGCACTACTAATAAAAAATTATAAAACCCAAGTTTTTTGTAGTTCTTATTTTTATTTTACTATAAATCTTTGTGGGATCCAGTGGTGTAAGCACCAGCGAGCAACAAGAAGCTAAATTCCTACAGTAAGCTAACCTTGGGTTAACCCTATGCCAGCATGTTAATAGATTGAAGGCTTGCTACCCAGAGTTAAAGATTTTTAGGGGAGGAAGCCGGGGTAAAGGCAAGCTGATGGTCACTAAGAAATAGTAAAGCATTCTTTTTAGAAAGATACTGAGTGAGTTTGACTCAGTATCACAGTCAGAGTTCAAAACTGACTATATCATTATCAACAGGAGAGTAGAATAATTTCACCCAATTCATCAACTTCATTTAAATAGTTCCTGTCAGATTCAGGTAGTTGACTCAAAAATAAACCATTTTATAACCATCAGATTGGGCCAATTATCCTCCCAAATGCTCGAGCTATTACCCTAATTCTCACCTTAAAGCCTATTGCAACTACACAGCTCATGCTGAATATCTCAACGTCAATTTGATCAAGTACTTTATCAAAAAACTCAGGCCAAATATGCTCACACATTATGGCCAATTATCACTGTACCAAATCTCATCAATTGGTACCAATTATTTGAAACAATATCAAACATTCAGTATACAATTTTTTCAGGACTGACCCAAATTTAATGTTTAAAAGTCCCATAGACAATCAGACAAATGATAACATAATTAATTTCTTGCCCCAGGGTGAAATTAATATGTTAATCTTCATAATCTGCACAATAGCACTTACACATGGACCAACCAAAAGGGAGTACCTAGTGCTATTGAGAGAGAGGCCTGATGACGTCCAGATTAGGGGTATATCATCTACTTTAATTGATGCAAGGATTTCACAGAAGGTGTATTTTGTCAGCAGTATAACAAAACTTAAATCAAGAAGATCCTAGGATAATTTTTCATGTTTATATTGCAATTTATGTCCCTGAAATCGTCCCAATTTTGAGAGAAATTTTGTCACCAATAAACTTAAGAATAGGTCTCAGTCATATCAGTTCAAGGGCCAAACTGAGGTGGTAAATTATCTGTTGAAATTTTGTACTTGAATGTGGTCAGGAGATTCCCTAGAGGTATAAATACTGGCGCCTGGCCTAATGACTGATTATATAATAAATACCTTATAATAAAAAGATATATTTTTTATCTCTTTCCTGGTCTTTATCTGAATCCTAACTTTGGAGAAGTGTCAAGCTGGAAATGCAAAATCCACAGCTTGTATCAAAACCTCCCTTGAAGAAGTTTCCAATTACATTGGGAAAATTAAGCATATTTTGAACAGAAGAGTTGGGGCTATTCAATTACATCTAGTAAGTTTCTGAATGGTGAGAATAATGTAAACCACTGGAAAATTTGAGGATCAATCTATAAAACTTTGTCCTTATTAAGCGTTCATGATAATAATTATCAAGCAAGCAATCCTCAAAACTTTACAGTTCACATACTTTTTCTTAATTAGAATGAGGCCGTTGATAGTCTTTTGGGTAAGGGCAGGCAGATGGGATTTCACTTAGTGGGTACAGTAGTCCAATCCTGACCCTGATTGGCTAAGACAACTTTGGTTGGAGAGGGTGGCTGGAGTTATGGGTGAGGCAGTAGCTTTATGCTGGCTCATTGATTGAGTAGGTTAGGGTGATGAGGGCAGCAAGATGCATCATTCAGAAGCAGCCACCACAGCCTCAGAGAAGGGGTGGAGTTAGTGGCAATGGTACAGGGGCAGGTTTTTTATAGTCAAGAGCAAAATTAATGGGACACTTGCAGTGACCATTGTCAACCCTTGTTTAGAAGCAATGATTAAGTTCTGAGGCCAGGTGAGTATTGAGGAATCTGTTGGGCTATATAAGGATAGTAGGCATTGATAGTAGAACTGACATGAGGGGTGGCAAGGTGCTCTGCACAGGTAAGTACAGTGAAGTGGAGATCAGGGTTGGTGCTATAGGCCAAATGCCCTGTCATCAATGCATCATACAATATGTGGGCTGGAGATGCAAAGGTAGGTTCACAAAAGATACCACTATCATAATATTAGTAGTGAGGTGAGTATGAGATATGGGGAATGGGAGTGTTTTTATAAATTAAAGGGGTTGCTGCTGCTGCATCTGCATCCTCCTTGGAAGAAAACCTAATATCAAAGTAGCTTTTAAAAGGGTGAAAGTCAATAAACTCCATTGGTGTAAAGGCAGCAGAGGCAAACTTAATGATTTCCTTGTTAGAATATGGGAACAAGTGCTCATAGTCAACTCAAAAGCAAAATCAAATGCTAGAACATGAGATACCATTAGGGTGGGGCCAAGTTGGATAGACCCACATGAGGTACAAGTTGAGATCTTTTCAGTGTAATAAGCTGACCTGAAGAATTGGGTGTACTGTCTGAGCCAGGCTGCAAGTGTTTGCCCACCAGGCAAAAAATGCTTGGAGGAGTTTCACTGCTGCCCTACATGGGAGCAGCAGGCAGCGGGGCTAAGGACATCAGTGGGTCAGCGGCATGGCCAACTGAACTAGTGAAACTGCTTTATACAATAAAATTGCTCAAAGGTGAGATTGAGCGTAAAGAAAAGCTTTTTAATCAGTTTATGAAACTAATTTATAAAGCTCAGTATAACCTTCAGTTTGAGAGTACCTTTAGTGCAAATTGGTATAGTGAAACATAAGCATCCTATCATAAAAGATGATAAGAGTAAATTGTGAATATATCTGGTCATCAAGTTATATTATGGTATCAAGTTTTGTCTCCTTTGTTTTTGCCACCTTCGCTCAACTATAGTTGAGTATAAACCCTTGGGTGATAAATTTGTGGAGAGGTCTACCTTATGGTAGTCATTATACTATATAGAGGTTATGGATGAAGCTCAATAGTAGATTGGGACATTTAAGATGCATCATATGAGACAGTGCTCTGATTGATAGTTATGTATGGGTTGGATAACTTTTAACGGTGAGGAAACTGGCTATGACCCTCTTATTGGCTTTAATTTGAATTAATTTGGTAAATTATATAACTTGATATTTCAAACTAGATTTCTGACGATCAAAGTTCATGATCGAGTAAAATATCAATGGATAGTTACAGAAAGTGTGATCCTCGATTTTAAATTTTAAAACTGATACTAGTTATGAACATAATGTATCAAATTAGGATGGATCCACCTATGTTTATCGATAGCTTATAATTATATCTCTGGAATTGATAGTAAGACGGTTTTAAGTTGAGCCAAAGATTTGAGATGAAAATGGTTTTACCAACTCCAATTTAATTTTAAATCGAAACCTTTTAAGAAAACATCTACACGATCCTAGATCAGTTATATCTGGCTTTATTAAGCATCATCGCAGTACATACCTTTCTGTACCTTAAAATTAAGGTAATATCATGAGGCTATGAGACATCGATTGGACATAGTAGATAGTCAACTAAATTTGTGCAGTAGCAAAACAGGTGCTTCATTGGCATCCAAAGTTGATTAAGCTTGTTTTTTGCCTAACATCTTAGAACCATGTGAGACTACAAGTTTAGATAAATTATGAATGTACAGCTTTAAACTTAGATTCGAAAGTTTTGATAATCCAAAAAATATTTAATCAAAATTGGAGAGGATGGAGTTATAAATTTGAAAGAGGGCATGGTATGATTTATTGGGACATCTATAGTTGGTTACCACCCATCGCCTTCACACCATACAGGTTGATGTTGGGTATTGAATCTATGATAAGCCTTGATCTTATCGTGAACTTTCTTTTTCCTAGCTTCCTTTTGAGTACGATGGATAATTTGTAGGACGATGAATAGGATAATGAATATGCTTAATCCTATAACCATTATGGGTGGTTTGGGTAAGTGGTTAAGGTTTAGTAGATCTGATGTTGAGTTAAGTTGATTGGTTGGGTAGGTGAGTTGGACGATGTGATGGATAACATTGGATTCATTCTGAAATGAATTTATGGTTAAGTGATGAATGATGGTTTGATTAAGGTTTGAGTTAATGTTGTTATAGTGGATGGGATGAGGGGAGAATTGAGTTATAGTGGGTTGGATGGTAGTTACTGATGGGGTTGGATAAGTCGTGAGCTGGGTAAGTGGTTGATAGTTTAATTCATATTGGCTTGTAGCTAATGTGTGACTCACTGAATCTAATGGAATGGTTTTTGTAATAATACTTGTCTGGTTGATAGTGACGGTGGTTGGGTGAGTGCTCGTCTCCCAAATAGTTCTGGTTACTTCATAGATTGAAATTGAATTAGTTTTCTCTTGGCTAGGTTTGATATCTGAGGGTATGGTTAAGTGGTTAATTTGAGTGGAGGTGGCAGGAGGGTTTAGTTTTTTTCGATTGATACAGATTCCTTTGATGAGAACTGAATGTTTGTCGCATTTACGACATTCCAAGGATGAGAACTCACTAAATACACTATTAAACCCAGATTCATAAACGCATTCATCACAATATTGAGGGCATACATCACAACCCCACCACTTTCCTGCTTCAAGTCCTTCACCAAATTTGTTTGAGTGTGGTTCCTTTAAATCAAAGGCCTTGGTGCAGATACTAGTCCTTACATTGCCATAATTTCCGTATAAATGACTCAAATCTTCAACCAAGTCTCTACATAAGTAATACTGTGAGTTTGATGTGTAATTTTGATAACATTCCTCACGCCATGGATGAAAGTTCCCATAAATTTCATTATGTTTTTTATCGTTACATATTCCATTGGTTAGTTGACATCCCAAGTGTGCTGGTTGATCCCCACTTCTATTACGATCGTGGTCCATGACATGGAGTTCAGTACTTTCTTCAATCCCATACTTGCACAATGGACATCCCTGTTCTTGATACTCATTATACAAGCTTTGAAACTGTTCTTCAGGGCAAGTGGGTTCTACCGTCTCTTCAGCTACAGTGAGATGTCTTAAGCTAAGTAATAAACCTAATGATACATAAAAATTCATTAATCTTAGTTATCGTGTCAACCTGTTCAAATACTCTCGACCTGAACTTTGTGAGCTGCGCGGTATTAAAAATGAGGCAGCTTGGATCTGCAATGCACAACTTAGCTTATCATGATGATGCAATATATAGATTCTTGATTATCAGCAAATAATTCTAGCAGCCCATAAAACTAATAGCCATATAGCCATATAAAATACAAATGGCAATATAGCTAACTAAAGAGAGAAATAAGGAGGGTGACCCTAATCTTAATTCAAGCGGTATTAACAGTTAATGTTTATATGAATCCAGTTTAAGATCAAGATCAATAATAGCGTTGAGTTTGGTTCAAGGTGATCCGGATTGGTAACGAATAGTCCATTTTGTTAAATGTCGCAGTTACATTGAAAGTTGGAACTAAATCTGGTAGTCATTAATTTGATCTAAACCATATTTGATCGAATTGGTTGATAAATTGTAACAGTTTAAAGCCAAAAACTTATCTTCACACGCAGCTAGGTCGTGAGATTCGCGCGCGTTTAATTGGGGTCACCCTTTTAAGCTCAGGGTGCTGTTTTGGGGGGTTTTGAGGCTTTTCGACTTAGTTTATGACATCATAAAGTGTTTTGCTTTTGGTGATGCTAACCCCAAATTCAGGCAATCAGGTCGCTTAAAGGTAGTTTTTCGACCCCCGAGTTTATTTCGTAGCGAATCAAAAAGCTTTAGTCTCACTTTTCGACCCCCTCCTCAATGGTGAGCATGCATTCGGAGATATTCGGGGTATTTGTAAAATTATATATAAACTAGATATTCGGAGTATTTGTAATTTCATATATATAAACTAGAAATTCGGAGTATTTGTAATTTAATATATATAAACTAGATATTCGGAGTATTTGTAAAATTATAGAAATAAACTAGATTCTCACTATATAAAATATATTCTCCAACTTTCCAATAATCGTGAATGATACTGCCTATCAGATCTATTTAACAAATTTTCAATAATCATAAGTGATACTGCTTATCAGATTTATTTAATTATACATATATAAATAGGAATCTCCATATATAAACTCATATTATCTAATTTCCCAATATAGTGAAAAAACTGCTTATAAATTTATTTAAGATTATACTATAAACAGGATTATCCACAGATAAAACTATTACTTATTATAAAATTATATACTAAAGCAGATTCTTCATAGAATAGATAAAATTATATTGTAAAATAGATTCACCATAGATAAAATATATTCTCCACTTCTCCAATAAATTATGATTGATGCCGCCTATCAGATTTACCCTTTTTAATACAATAGCATAACTTTATTTACATATTGATCTAATCTGATTCTAAAAATTAAGTTTTAAACTATATTGAATGCAGTCAATCAGATAAAATTATACTTATGATAATTTAACATAATTTAATTGATCTAATATGATTAGAATGGTAAGTTTTAATGTAATTTTTAAGTTTTGTAATTGATCTAATTTAATTAAAATGGTTATTTTAGATCTAAATTTAGAGCTTTAAAATATATCAAATGCAGCCAATTGGATAAATTATATATGTTTGATGATTTAACTTAACCTAACTGATCTAATATGATTAAAAAAGGTAAGTTTTACCATCTAGTACTAAAAAAAGGTAAGTTTTAATCTAACTTTTTTATAAAAAATATAAATGCAGTCAATTAGATAAATTTTATTTATAAGTATGAATTACATAATCAATTGATCTAATCTGATTCGAATATTTTTAATGTATATTTTAGCTTCAAGCTAATCAAATGCAGTTAATCGAGTAAATTTTATGAAAATGATGATTTAACTTCAATCAATCTAATCTGATTAAGATGGCTTTAGTTTTGATCTAAAACTAAAGTTTAAGGTTTTAAACTATATCATAAGCAGCCAATTGGATAATTTAATTAGTATAAATGATGCTAACGTTATTTAAATGATCTAATCTGTTTGAAATAGTTTAGTTTAGATTGAAAAATTTAGAAAATTAAATTTTATTGCACATAATATTTGGAAAATATATTAGTATAATAAGTAATTTTTATCAAATAATCTAATCTGATTTCAAATAACTTTAGTTTATACTAATATGAAGAGTTTAAGCCTATATTTTTGTAGCCAATTAATTAAATTTTACTATTATATAATTTATCATTATCTAATCAGTCTAATCTGATAGAAACAGTTTTAGTTGTAATTTAATAATATGTACCCCATTCTAATGTAGACCCTTCTGGGATAATCAAAGTATCCTAAATATTAAGTAAAATGAATTCTATGATTCTAAATACTTAACAGTTATATAAATGATTTGATACCAGATATTTTGAATTATTCTGTAGTTTTAAATTTGTAAAACTTACCCACATTTTCAACTAATAAAACCATACCAAATTCAAGCTCCACTGATGAGTATGAAGTATGAAATACTTTTATACTATAGATTGACTATTTGATGCTTTTATCAATGTTATTAATATTTAAATAGAAATAATATTTATAAGTAGGCCAGAAAAACTTTAACTTAATTCATCATAATAATAAAGTATAGAGTTTGCATAGTAATACCTTTTTAATTTCATAAACAACTTCTTTAATTAAATTGCAGAATTATGGTCTTATCACCAAGGTAAACATTAATATATTTTAGGTCTGATATTTAAATTAATTTCATTTTGTTTTAAGCCTTTTGATAATATTACGTTCTTCAAAACTAAAGATACTGATGCTTTACTTTACTATATGTTGCTTTCAGTATAATATCTACAATCTTATGTAGTCATTGATATCTTTTTAAAAATATTTTTTAATAGTTTACTTATTTTATAAAATATAGCATTTAATTTTGACGCTTTACTAGATGATTGACTTCAGTATGACCACTTGAAATCTGAAATAATTAGTATCTTTTCACTGTAATCCTTTGGTGGTGATAAATTAGTTTTGGTAGGTATGTTTTTGATTTACCCATCTGTAATCATCTGAAATAGTTATAAACATCTTTTTTGGGAAGGTTTTTTTCTGCTTGGTGATACTTTTAGTAAAGCTATTAATTTTGATCTTAGCTTAAACTATATGTTTTAACTATATTTATTATTAGGTTCAAGGTAAGTTTTATCTTTCTAATAGATCTAATATAAGTTAGTAAATTTTATTTTTGATTTTATTATATTATAATAGTTATCATATATAGTTACTAATAGCATCAAGGTAGGGTTTATTATTTTTCTAGCTACTAAAATTTAACTTTAAAAAAATTAGTTGCTAGCAAGAAGTAAAAGCTTGATAATAAATTTTAATATACTGAGTTTTTTCATATTTTTAATATTTTAAAGAATCTAACCATGATTAATGATTTATCTAATTTTATACTATTTATACAGCTTTTAGTTTATTATAACTTTGTAAAGTGTTTGCTCTTTTAGTAGGTAACTTAAACTGAAACATATTATTTCATCTCTACTATACTTCAACTAAATCACCTTACATAACCAAATATTTATATTTATTAAGGCACTTGATTATGTTGCTTATGCTCAGTTTACTTGAGTTTGTAAGCTTAATTAAAGTATAAAATTTATTATTTGGAGTTATGCTACTATTTCCCTGGCTACATGGGCAATAGCAAATCTGTTAGTCAGAGTGCCACAACTGATAGCTTTTATGATGCTATACCTTAATATGATAAGTGTTTTGAATTTTAGTGCATTGCTTAGAGATTTTAAAAATATTAATAAGTTACTCACAAGTCATGAGGGCAACAACAAAGCTGTAAGTCCAAGTGTAACAAATAATAGTTTTTAAAGTATCATATCAGAAAACTTTCTTTTACCACTTGAAGTCACTTTTGAGCGATTTTAAATTTAAGCTTTATTTATCCACAGCCATCTGCCCAAACCTATTCTTTGATGTCCTTGGCTCCGCCGCCTGCCACCCCAGTGTGGGGCAGCGGTGCACCCCCGCCTAGCATTTTCTGCCCCACGGGCAAGCGCGTTCAGATGGGCTCAAACAGCCCACCCACTGCTTTCAGCCATTTTGTCCCCCCACGGGACTTAGCGCTCCACCTGGCGCGCGTCCACCCTTCTTGGCCCCATCCTCTCGCCCTCCCTCGCTCCGCCATTCACTATTGCCTCAGAGTGGATTATGGGCATTTGTTCCCATATGCTAATAAGGCAATTATTGACCTAGCCACTGCAGCCTTAGCGCCAGCTGGCTTTATAGACTTCCGCCCTTTTAAGGGCTACTTTGACGTTGGGTTCCAATCTGAGGAGGATGCTGAAGCGGCAGCACAAACTCCTCTAATTTATAAAAAAACCCCATTTCCACAACCCATACTTGCCTCCCTTTAGACACCATGCTGGTGGTATCCTTTGCAAATCTCCCATCCCATCTTCCACCCCAGGTTTTGTATGACCAATTTGGTCGCGGAGCTCATGGCTTATGGCACTCAGCTCAACCTCATCTTTGCCATTCCATCTGGTGTGGAGCGCCTTGCTGCTCCTCATGCAACAGCCACCATCATCCCACACCACCCTACCATAGCCCAACAAATCCCACCCCGCACTAGTGTGGCTGCAGCGCCTGATCATTTCTTTTGGGCTTGGGTCAATAATGGTAGGCAGATTTGTTCCCTCTGCTTTGGCCTTGACCATGCAAAAAAAGCGTGCCCTCAGGCCAATTCTGCAGCTGCGGCTTCTGAGCCCCCTCTGGAGGTTCAGTATGGGGCACTTTGCTGCCCCCTCCCACCCTTTAATCTCGTTCAGTGGGCCTGCGTGGAAAATCAGCCCCCCCAAAACCTCCACCCTCACTCTCTTAGATAAATCCATACCAGCCAATCAGAGCAATGCTTGGACCACCATTGGCACCCAAGCAGCTGCCCATTCACCCAATCCCACCCACCCAAATTTGAACGCCACTATTCCAGTGAACCAAAATCCATGGGATCTATTGGCTGAAACTGATGAATAAGGTAATGTTCTCATTAGTAAGCATACAGGTCAACCTCTCTGCCAATTCAATTATGGTCAGGCAGAATTTTTCTTTCCAACTTCGATGAAACCCCTACCCCTCGCCATTTCGCTCCTCTGCCCAATACAGCCCCCTTCCAAAGTGACCACCAGCTCGCCTTAGCTGCTGTGGCCTCTCCTCAGTGCCCAAAACTACGCACCTCAGTGGCCCAGTCAGTGGCTCAGTTCCAGAATGGCCTGCCCACCCTCTTCTTTCCCCCGACTTCCCTGAATCTGCCTTCAGTGACATCTTAAACTATTCAATGATGCTGAAGTTGCTGCTATGAATGTCACAACACTTGCTTCATTCAACCCCTTATCCAAAATCACCCGCCACAGTATCTCCCTTTTCACCCAACTTCCTGAAGCCCGCAAAGAAGCTAAAGTTCTCCTCACAGCTTTTGTTGAAACATTTTCTCATCATTATATTGATGCAGAAGAGGAAAAATCCTACTACGCTGACCTCCACCCCCACTATTTGGATGCCCCAATGCCCTGGCTCTCTGCTCTGGTCCAGTAATGTAACCAACATCCCATGATCGAGGTGGGTCCTTCTGAAAACCAACCCCCCAACCCCTCCTCACCCTCTGCAATGGTGGGTTAGCAGTTTCTGCTTCCCACTTGGTTAGTAGTTTTTATTTTTGTCATTTTGGGTGTTGTGATTTGGTACTGTCCATCCCCTGGTCGGCATACCTTGAATAAATTAATTAAAGTATTATATCATATGAGTGGCACAAATGATAGTGTTTATTATATCAAAAAACTATTTGATTAATTTGAACCCAAGAGCAACTCTCAGAGATATCTTTTCTAATAATAAGTTATTTTACAGGCTGAGGGCTACAGCAAAGCTGTTAGTCCAAGTGGCATAGATGATAGTTTTTATGGTATTATACTATAATACTTTAGTATTTTGAACCTTAGAGCTCTTCTTTGAGTTATATTTTAATAGTAATAGATTTAGCTCTTAGGGCACGAGGGCAACAGCAAAGATGTTAGTCCAGGTGGGACAAATGATAGTTTTTTAATGGTAAATGGGGCTCAGAGCATAGCGGAGGCACAGCTTTAGCTGAGCCTGTGAGAGCTCATCTTCACTCATGCAGCTAGGTAGTTTTTTTGGCGCGCCTCTTTGTGGAGTCACCCTTTTAAGCTCAGAATGCTGTTTTGGGGAGTTTTGAGGCTTTTTGAGTTAGTTTATGATGTCATAAAGTGTTTTGCTTTTGGCAATGCTAACCCAAAATTCAGGCAATCAGGTCACTTAAAGGTAGTTTTTCAACCCATGAGTTTATTTTTTAGCAAATCAAAAAGCTTTAATCTCACTTTAAAACCCCCACCTCAAGGGTGAGTATGCATTTGGAGATATTTGGAGTATTTGTAAAATTATTAATATAAACTAAATTCTCACTATATAAAATATATTCTCAGATTTTTCATTAATCATAAAAGATACTACAAATAAGTTCTATTTAACAATTTTTAATAATCATAAATGATACTGCCTATCAGTTTTTTTATTATAAAGATATATTGAAAGCTCCATATATATTATATTATCTAATTTTCTAATATAATGAATAAAACTGCTTATAAATTTATTTAAGAAAATACTATAAACTAGATTCTCCACAGATTAAACTTTAACCTATTATATTAAATTTATATACAAAAGCAGATTCTCTATAGAATAGATAAAATGTATTAAGACTATAAAGTAAAATAGATTCAACATAGATAAAATATATTCTTTACTTTTCCAATAAAATATGATTGATGCCACCTTTCAGATTTACCCTTTTTACTACAATAGCATAACTTTATTTACATATTGATCTAATCTGATTCTAAAAATTAAGTTTTAAACTATATTGAATGCAGCCAATCAGATAAAATTATACTTATAGTAGTTTAACATAACTAAATTGCTTTAATTGATTTGAAATGGTAAGTTTTAATCTAATATAGAGGTTTGTAATTGATCTAATTTGATTAGAATGGTAAGTTTTAATCAAAATTTAGAGCTCTAAAATATATCAAATGCAGCCAATTGAATAAATTATATATGTTTGATAATTTAACTTAACCAACTAATCTAATAGATTAAAATTATGGTAAGTTTTGATCAAACTTTTTTATAGAAAATATAAATTCAGCCAATTGGATAAGTTTATTTATATGTATGATTTACATAATTAATTGATCTAATCTTATTATTATAGTTTTAATGTATATTTAAAGCTTTAAACTAAATCAAATGCAGTTAATTGGATAAAATTATAAGTATAAAGATTTAACTTAAATAAAACTAATCTGATTAAGACAGCTTTAGTTTTGATCTAAAACTAATGTTTAAGGTTTTAGCCTAATTCTTAAGAAGCCAATCAGATAACTTTTATTTGTATAAATGATGCTTTAACGTTATTTAAATGATCTAATCTTATTGAAATATTTTGTATTCAATTCAATTTATTTTAGGTAAGCTGACCAGGGGACAGACAGTACTGAACACATCACTCAAAATGACAAAACAAAACTACTAACCAGGTGGGAAGCAGAAACTGCTAACCCACCATGGCAGAGGGTGAGGAGGGGTCAGGGGGTTGGTTTTCAGAAAGACCCACCTCGATCATGGGATTTTGGTTACATTACTGGACCAGAGAAGAGAGCCAGGGCATTGGGGCATCCAAATAGTGGGGGTGGAGGTCAGCGTAGTAGGATTTTTCCTCTTCCGCATCAATATAATGATGAGAAAATGTTTCAACAAAAGCTGCGAGGAGAACTTCAGCTTTTTTGTGGGCTTCAGGAAGTTGGGTGAAAAGGGAGATACTGTGGCGAGTGATTTTGGATAAGGGGTTGAATGAAGCAAGTGTTGTGACATTCATAGCAGCAACTTCAGCATCATTGAATAGTTTCAAGATGTGTCTGAAGGCAGATTCAGGGAAGTCAGGGGGAAGAAGAGGGTGGGCAGGCCATGCTGGAGCTGAGCCACTGACTGGGCCACCGTATGCATAGTTTTGGGCAGTGAGGAGAGGCCACCGCAGCTAAGGCGAGCTGGTAATCACTTTGGAAGGAGGCTGTATTGGGCAGAGGAGCGAAATGGCGAGGGGTAGGGGTTTCATCGAAGTTGGAAAGAAAAAAATTCTGCCTGACCATAATTGAATTGGCAGAGAGGTTGACCTGTATGCTTAATAATGAGAACATTACCTGATTCATCAGTTTCAGCCAATAGATCCCATGGATTTTGGTTCACTGGAATAGTGGCGTTCAAATTTGGATGGGTGGGATTGGGTGAATGGGCAGCTGCTTGGGTGCCAATGGTGGTCCAAGCATTGCTCTGACTGGCTGGAGTGGATTTATCTGGGAGAGTGAGGGTGGAGGTTTTGGGGGGGGGGCTGATTTTCCACGCAGGCCCACTGAACGAGATTAAAGGGTGGGAGGGGGCAGCAAAGCGCCCCATACTGAACCTCCAGAGGGGGGCTCAGAAGCCGCAGCTGCAGAATTGGCCTGAGGGCACGCTTTTTTTGCATGGTCAAGGCCAAAGCAGAGGGAACAAATCTGCCTACCATTATTGACCCAAGCCCAAAAGAAATGATCAGGCGCTGCAGCCACATTAGCGCGGGGTGGGATTTGTTGGGCTATGGTAGGGTGGTGTGGTATGATGGTGGCTGTTGCCTGAGGAGCATCAAGGCGTTCCACACCAGATGGAATGGCAAAGATGAGGTTGGGCTGAGTGCCATAAGCCATGAGCCCCACGACCAACTGGCCATACAAAACCTGGGGTGGAAGATGGGATGGGAGATTTGCAAAGGATACACCAGCATGGTGTCTGAAGGGAGGCGAGTATGGGTTGTGGGAATGGGGTATTTTATAAATTAGAGGAGTTTGTGCTGCCGCTTCAGCATCCTCCTCAGATTGGAACCCAATGTCAAAGTAGCCCTTAAAAGGGTGGAAGTCTATAAAGCCAACTGGCGCAAAGGCCTCAGTGGCTAGGTCAATAATTGCCTTATTGGCATATGGAAACAAACACCCATAGTCTACTTTAAGGCAATAGCAAATGGCAGAGCGAGGGAGGTCGAGAGGATGGAGGTGAGAAGGGTGGACGCGCGCCAGGTGGAGCGCTAAGTCCCGTGGGGGGACAAAATGGTTGGAAGCAGTGGGCGGGCTGTTTGAGCCCATCCAAACGCGCTTGCCCGCGGGGCAGAAAACGCTAGGTGGGGGTGCACTGCTGCCCCACACTGGAGTGGCAGGTGGCAGAGCCAAGGACATTAAAGAATAGGTTTGGGCAGATAGCTGTAGATAAATAAAACTTTAAATTTAAAATTGCTCAAAAGTGACTTCAAGCGGTAAAAGAAAGTTATTTGAAAGAAATATTTTAGTTTATATTGAATATTAAGAGTATAAAAATTATTATATATAATCATTTGGAAAATATATTAGTATAAAGTAATAATTATCAAATTAATCTATTTTGCTTAAAATTAACTATTTTAGATTAATATGAGGCGTTTTAACCTATATTTTTGTAGCCAATTAGATAAATTTTACTATAGTATTATCTATCATTATCTAATCAGTCTAATCTGATAGAATCAGTTTTAGTTTTAATTTCTTAATATGTACCCCCACTCTAATGTAGACCCTTCTAGGATAATTGGAGTATCCTAAAAATTAGGTAAAAAATTCTCTGATTCTTTATACTTGATAGTTATATAGATGATTTGATACCAGATATCTCAAATCAATATGTAGTTTTATATCTTTAAAACTTACCCACATTTTTTCAACCAATAAAATCCTATAAAATTCAAGATCTACTGATGAGGATGAATTATGAAATATTATTATACTATAGATTGACTATTTTATGCTTTTATCAATGTTATTAATATATAAATAGCAATAATTTTTTTGTACTAGATGGTTATAAATAGCAGTAATGATTATAGGTTTGCCAGACAAATTTTAACTTAACTCATCATGATAATAAAGTATAAAGTTTACATAGTAATAACTATTTAGTTTTTATAAATAACTTCTTTAATTAAATTGCAGAATTATGGTCTCATCGCCAAGGTAAGCATAAATATTTTAGGTCTGATATGTGAATCAACTTCATTTTGTTTTTAAATCTTTTTATAATTTTACATTTTCATTACCTATAGATACTGCTGATGTTTTACTTTGCTAGATGTTTGCTTCAAATATAACATCCACAATCTGATGTAGACATTGATATCTTTTTTAAAGTAATTTTGATAGTTTACTTATTTTATAAACTATAACACTTGATTTTGATGCTTTACTAGATGCTTGACTTCAATATGACCATTTGAAATCTGAAATGATTAGTATCTTTTCACTGTAAGCCTTTGGTGGTGATAAATTAGTTTTGGTGGGTATGTTTATGATTTACCCATCTGTAATCATCTGAAATAGTTATGAACATCTTTATAAGGTGAGGTTTGTTTCCTGCTTTGTAAATTTTTAGTAAAGTTATTGATTCTTTTCTCAGCTTAAACTATCTTTTAACTATACCTACTAACATCCTCATGTAAGCTTTAGTATCTTTATTTGATTAATATAATGTTTTGATGTTGTCAATTTTGATTTTGGCATCTACCTGAAATGGCTGCAAATTTTTAAGGTGAAGTTGTTTTTTTCTTGGCATTATTTTTAGTAATATTATTGATTTAATCTCAGCATAAATTATATGTTACCATTTATATTTATTACCTTCAAGGCAAGTTTAATATTCTTACTTGAAATAATACAAGTTAGTAGCTTTGTTTTTAATTTACTATATTATATCTGTAATTATCTATGTTTACTAACATCATCAAGGTAGGGTTTATTATTTCTTGCTCTACTTCTATTTAACTTTAAAATAATTGCACATTAACAAAAAGCAATAAACTGGTAACAAATTCTAAAATAATGAGTTTCTTTTCAGGTTTTAATTTTAAATGATCTAACCATTATCCATAATTTATCTAATTTAGCTATTTATGTTGCTTTAAACTATTATGACTTTACTAAAGTGTTTGCTCTTTTAATGGTTGACTTATACAGAAATCTATTAATTTAATATCTACTTTACTTCAATTAAATCAGATATACTTTATTAAATACATTTATATTTGTATTAAGGTATTAGATTATACTGATTATGGTCAGTTCACTTGAGTCTATAAGCTTAATTAATTATAAAGTTTTTATTTGAGTTTACTACTATTTCATAGCCACAAGGGTAAAGCAAAGCTGTTAGTCCAAGTGGCAAAGGATAGGTTTATGGTATTATACCACACTATTATTTTATTTTGAACCTTAGAGTTTTGCTTTGAGATATATACTACAGTAAAAAAGTTAGCTCACAAGCCATGGGGGCAACATCCAAGCTATTAGTCTCTGTATCTCAAATAATACATTGTATGGTATTATACCATATTATTCTAGTATTTTTAGATTAGAGTAATGCTTAGCGTTATATTTTTATATTAATAAGTTAGCTCAAAGCCATGAGGGCAACAGCATAGCTATTAGTCCAAGTGGCACAAGTGATAGGCTTTATATATTATACCATACTATCATAAATAGCTTTAATCTTATAGTGCTGCTCAGAAATATAATTTATAGTAAAAAGGTTAGCTCACAGAGTACAAGGGCAATAGCAAAGCTGTTTTTCAGATGCCACAAATGATAAACTTTATATATATCATAACACACTATTATATATATTTTGAACCTTAGAGTACTGCTTTGAGGTATAATATTACAGTAAAAAAGTTAGCTCACAAGCCATGGGGCAACATCAAAGCTATTAGTCTCTGTACCTCAAATAATACATTGTATGGTATTATACCATATTATTTTAGTATTTTTGGATTAGAGTAATGCTCAGAGTTGTATTTTTATATTAATAAGTTAGCTTCTAGAGCACAAAGGCAACAGCAAAGCTGTTGCCAAGTGTCACAAATGATGGGCTTTATATATTATACCATCCTATCATAAGTATTTTAGATTTTTATAAAATTTCTCAGAGTTATGTTTTATAGTCATATGTTAGCTCATAGGCCATGAGGGCAACAGAAATGCTGTAAGTCCAAGTGGCACAGATGATAGTTTTTATGGTATTTTACTAAAATACTTTAGTATATTGACCCTAAGAGCTATTGTCAGGCAGACAGCAAGTAGAAAATAGACTGGCCTACCAGCCTGGATGCCAGAGCATCCAAGTGGCAAACTAGAATGCCAGGGGCACTGCTGCTGGTATGACGGATATGGAACTGGAAGGAAACTTAAATCTCAACAGATAAAAACAGAAATTTGGGGGGTGGGTGTTTTTATTGGAAAATTAAAGGGAAGAGAATCGACCAACAATTTTCTCAGGGCGATGCACCCAATTAAATTGTTGTCAATTTTGGGGGAAAAATAAGCCAGGATTGGGTTCCGCAAGTTTGATATAAGTGGTGAACTATTTGAGAATGGGTGGGTTAGTTCCTTGGGGACCAACATTGCTAAGTTTGGTGGCAGGCTGAGTTGCAGTCAGTTCAACCTAAGAGGTGAACTATTTGGAAATAGGCAGGTTAGTTCCCTGGGGACTGACATCGCTAAGTTTGGTGGCAGGCTGAGTTGCAGTCAGTTCAACCTAAGAGGTGAACTATTTGGGAATAGGAGGTTTAGTTCCCTGGAGGCCAACATCGCAAAATTTGGTGATGAGCCAAGTTGCAGTCAAAGGTATTGAATCAGGCGCAACGCCCAATTTTCTGGTAGGAAGCTGCCCATTGGGGGTGATGCCTGATGGATTTGGGAGGGGAAGATTTTGGATCATCGTGTAACCAAATTGCAACCATCAGGCATTCCAGCTGATAGCCCAGCCTTCATACCTTTTTGACCATTTGAAATATGAGTATCTGGCTGATTGCCACTTGAATTAGTTGCGATCAATTCCATTTTGGTGATCTCAGCGCAGATTTTACTAATTCCTCATAACAGTTCTGCTGAGGAGAGTGCAAGAGCCAGAAGTGGGATCTAAAGCTGAAGGGCTATTTTCTAGCGCTCATCTACCACATGAGCGAGATTGCCCTGAGTAATGAGGGGTATGGCCCTCTTCTTTGGTGTTCTTGTTTAGGAACAGAAAGATGGCCCGATTAATGACCAGAGGACGTTCCTTGGAACTTACAGCTATGCTTTAAATTATATTTTATAGTTTTTTCTAGCTCACAGGGCATGAGGGCAACAGTGAAGCTATTAGTCTGAGTGTGACAAAAGATAGTTTATTCAAAGGTAAATGGGGCTCAGAGCGTAGCAGAGGCACAGCTTTAGCTATGCCAGTGTGAGATAGTCTTCAACACCCGCAGCTAGGTAGTTCATTTGGGGCGCCTCTTTGTGGGGTCACCCTGTTAAGCTTAGGGTGCTTTTTGGGGGTTTTGAGGCTTTTCAATTTAGTTTCTGATGTCATAAATTGTTTTGCTTTTGGCAACGCTAACCCAAAATTTAGGCAATCAGGTCACTTAAAGGTAGTTTTTTGACCCATGTTTATTTTGTAGTGAATCAAAAAGCTTTAATATCATTTTATGACCCCCACCTCAATGGTGAACATGCATTCAGAGATATTTGGAGTATTTTAAAATTATATATCTAAAGTAGATTTAGGAATATTTGTAATTTATATATATAAACTAGATGTTTGGAGTATTTGTAAAATTATATATAAACTAGATTCTCACTATATAAAATATATTCTCCAACTTTCCAATAAATGTGAATGATACTGCCAATCAAATCTATTTAAAAAATTAACATTAACCATGAATGATACTGCATATCAGATTTATTTAATTTATAAATATATAAATAGGAATCTCCATATAAAGACTATATCATCTAACTTTCCATTGTGTTGAAAAAGACTGCTTATAAATTTATTAAAAATTATACTATAAAATAGATTCTTTACAGATAAAACTATTAATTATTATATTAAAATTTTATACTAAAGCAGATTATCCATAGAATAGATAAAATTTATAAAATTATATTATAAAATAATTCACCATAGATAAAATATGTTCTCCACCTCTAAATAAAATATGATTGATGCCACCTATCAGATTTACCCTTTTTAATACAATAGCATAACTTTATTTACATATTGATTTAATCTGATTCTAAAAATTAAGTTTTAAACTATATTGAATGCAGCCAATCAGATAAAATTATACTTATGATAATTTAACATAATTTAATTGATCTAATCTGATTAGAATGGTAAGTTTTAATCTAATTTTTGAGTTTTATAATTGTTCTTTTTAAATTTATTGTGGGGAAGGCTGACCATGGGATGGATACTTCCGAATATGACTCAGGAAAGACAAACTTAGTACCTGGGAGGCACCTCAGAGAAGCGATGCTATCTCTTGTTGCCAGCGGGAACGCCACTTATGGGGAGAGGGAGGGAACGTGTGAAGGGGCTGTGGCCACTAATGAGCACGTGTGGAGGAAGGGGTCTGATTTGATGAACCAGGCTGGGAACCAGGAGGAGACCAGCTGTCAGCGACATAGTGGGAGGTATCCAAACATCCATGCTTGAAAGTGGCCCACCAAATGAGACCAAAATCTGTGGACAGTTTCTGGGAGGGTGGGGTTGGAGCCTGCGATGTCATCTAAGACAATTGTGTGGATGGTCCACATGGCAATTGCAACCACCAGAGCATGGAGGGAGGGTGGAAGGGAGGAGGCCATTGATAGAGCAAACATATCTCTTGACAGACTGAAGGGATGCGTTTGATCCTGGCCCAGCAGATGTTGAACTTCGCGCCATATCACTTTAGAGGTGGGGCACTTCTCCAGGCGGTGGAACAACGTTCTATACTGGCCACACACGACACATAATGAGTGTAAAGCGTTAGAGCGCTCAGCTGTATGATACACCCACCTCAGGCAGCGCCACACATGGGAGCGGACTTGAGGCTGCAACAGAGGATGGTGTGCATATTTCCAGATAGTTTTTTGGGTCTCAGTGGAATAAGGGATGTCCATCATGTCCAGGTAGTCCACCCTGGATAGGACATGGGGCCGAATGAGGATCACGCCATCATGGATGGGTAGCCCCTGTACCTCTTGTGTGAACTGAGGAGAGGGGCGGCCTCTTCGGGTTGTATGTCCGCTAATATGAATTCTCCACTCTGCGCTTCACATGGAGAGTAGGATTCGTTTGTAGTGGGTTTTAGTCCCGTGAGGACCTGTGGCCAATGTGTGTGATGCGAGGTATTTCATCAGGGAGTGGGGGTTTGATGGATTGTTGAGGCCCAAGGCTCAGGAGAAGTTGGAGCAGGCCACACAGGACCAGTGTTGGGATGGGAGTGTAGGAGCGGTGACAGCTGCGATCCAGGTGCCCAGGATCTTGGCAGCATGGGCTTTGAAGTCAAGCAGGCCCATGCCACCTTGATGATGAGGGCCAAACATGACCTCTAGCTGTACTGGTGGAGGGCGGCCTGACAAAAGCCATCCTTGCAGTAAGGCATACAGGGATTTGAAGAAGCTTGGGGAGAAGGGGATGGCGTGGGCTCCAAACCAGACTTTGGATAGGAGCATAGAGTTGGCTAGAACAACCCTGCCAGTGAGGGTAGTAGGGTGGGCTCTGAGAGAGGCGATTCGCTTCGTCACGTTGTCCAGTATACGGCCCTCCATTACTACTGACGCGTATCCGCCTGCCTCCATCCACACGCCCAGATGGCGCACCAGTCCTATGGTAGGACGTGGCATGAAGGGGAGCACTAGTGGGGTGGTGTGTGTTGAGTTAGTAAGGCGTGGGCGTGGGCGAGCAGATGGGCCAGGTTGGGAACTAATTGCTGGGGCCCAGCAGTTCTGAAACCGACCAAGGAGGATGATTTCAGTTTTGGAGGCGTTCAGTGTCGTGTTGCTTACCTGGGAATATCCCTGAATGAGGGCTTCAAACGCGCGTGCATCTTTATTATTAGACACTCCCACCACGCAGTCATCTGCAAATGCCATCATCTTGACTGGGGTTTGGCCTGGCACATGGACCCCAGTGAGTTGGGCATTCACATTTCGCAGTAGTGGGTCAAGGCTGAAGTTGTATAAGAGTGGGCTGAGGGGGTCCCCTTGTCGTAAGCCCCTTTGAGGGCGGACTACTTCCGTTAGGAAGCCTGGGCCACGCACTGCCATTGTTGCAGATTCTGTGAGCAGCATCACCCAGTTGATGAAATGGGGGGGTTGGCGGAATTGATGGAGGCAGGCCCTTAGGTATTCCCAGTTTACTCTATCATAGGCCTTTTGTTGGTCCAAGAATACCAGTGCTCCTGAGGCTGTGGACTGACATGCATTAGCCACAAAGTGCACGTTATCCCAAATCGACCTTCTGGGGATAAAACTGAATTGTTCTGGGGAGATGGTGGCAGATGCTACAGTCCCTAAACGGTTAGCCATGATTTTTGTTAAAATTTTGGTGTCTGTGTTTGTTAGAGAAATGGGGCACCAGTTGGCTAAGTTAAGCTTATTCCCTTTCTTGTAGAGTGTGACAGTGAAGGCCTCATGTCCTCGTGGTAGGAGGCGCGTTTCCAACAGGCTTTGGTTAAGTGAGGCAAGCAGAAGTGGGGAAATATATTTGAAATTTTTTTTGTAGAACTCATATGGAATGCCATCTGGGCCTGGGCATTTTTGGTTTGGCGCACCACGAATGGCTGTCCATAATTTGTTTGGAGTAATTAAATTCATTATTTCCAGGTATCAGAAAATGGTGCAGATATGAGCTCGGTCAAGAAATTCTGCCACTTTGGCCGGCTGAATTAGTTTGGCTTGGTACAACTCAGAGTAATACTTTTGTGTTTTGATTGCCACTTTGGCCAGTGTGTCCGCAATGGAATTATCCGATCTTTGCACCTGTGTGCAGGCCATGCTCAGGCGTGGTGCGAAATTTTTTTTAAGAAATATGTGGTGCACTTGTCACCTTTAGTGATGCATGTGGCCCTGTATTGGACACAAACCTGATGTTTGTGTTGCCTTTTGAGTGCATTGAGGTGGGTGGCTGCCTCCACCCACTTCTGGCCCCATGCAGGGCTGTATACTGTAGCTGGAATGTTGGACTCCAAGTGTGCCAATTCTGCCAGAGCACGCAAGATAACCGCCGATGTGGCTTGTGAGTATCTGGAGGAGAGATGGCGATAGTGGCGGATGGTGTCCTCTTTGAAAGTTGCCCATGTGGAAATGGGGTCCGCGCAAAATGGTGCAACAAACAATTTTGCCAAAGTTGCCTCTTCCACCCATTTGGAAAATCCTGGCGACATGAGCTCGGGGGGCATATTTTGCACCAATGTGGGGCCTTAGCAACTGTGACCGGTAGGTGGTAGGTTATTGAGACCAGTTGGTGGTCGGAGAATTCCACTTTTGTTGTTTTGAAGTGGGAGATGTGGGGTTGGAATTTCGCCAGCGTTAGAATAAGGTTGATGCGGGTCATGGACCTTAATTGGCCGTTGTGGATGTGGGGACGCGTCATGTTTTTGAGCAGTGGGGCATGTTGCGGCAGCACATCCATTAACCCAAGGGTGGCCTTTAGAACGCGTAGTTCTATGTGACCCTGTGGGGCGTGGGGTGAGGGGGGCCACCAGTCCATTGGTGAGGTTAGCCAACAGTTCATGTCGCCAACTAGGAAAGAATCAGGGGGTAGCGGGAGGGATTTGACCAATGAGAAAAATTCCTGATGCTTGTGTGCACCGTTTAGGGCATAGATGTTGACAATTGCGTGTGATACGTCAGCCCATGAGAAGGTGACGACAAGCACTCAGCCATTTAGGAATGTTTCTGAGGATGTGAATTTGAAAAAATTATTTTTCTGAATTAGCACCCCACAGTGCTTTGACCAAAAGGATAGGGATGGGAGGAGCATTGTTTTCCAAGCTTCCTCAGAACCTCGTGGACAGTGGGACTCCTGGATGGCCAGGATATCCACAGGTAAATTGTGTTGTAAAAAACTCAGTTTCCTAGCCTGGGACAGGGAGGCCTTGAGTCCAGCGATATTCAACATCCATAGAGTGAAGGTTTCCCTCATCACACCTTAGGTGCGAGGGGGTGGGCCCCCAGGCCCACCAGCCTCTTCTTGGTCCCCACGGGCTTTCACAGCAGCGTGGGTGTTAGCAGCAACGCTATCGGAGTTTTTGTTGATTTTGTGGAAAGAATCGCGTTGGCTTTGGCCTTTGCTTTTTGTTTTCCCAACGTCAGATGAATTTTTTGTGGTGCGGATGAGTTCAGTGCACCATCAAGTGGGTCAAAAAAAATTTTCAGTTGGGATAGGTCCCAAGTCAGTTTTGACCAGAGCTTGGGTACAATGATTGGGTGAGATTGAATCTTCCATCGGATCCTCAGATTGAGTGGCCCACTTGGCATGGGCTTCCCAATCTGATTGGATGATGGACTCCCAAGTTGCTTCCGCTGCGAAGGTCTCCATGTCCTCCTGGCGTTGTGAGTGTGGGATGGTGGTGGTGACCTTGGCCGTTTCCTTGGCCGCAGTCCTATGGGCCTGCTTGGCCTTCTTCCGCTCCTGCAGGGAGATAGGCTTTACCAATAGGTAGCAGCCTTGTGCTCCCCACGGGAAAACCTCCTTGGTGCTTGCAGTTGGTTCATAGTACGCCTCTCCTCTAGCCATGGCCGCCGAGGGGTGCTCTTGGAATGTGACACCCTCCTTGATGGGGCATGTGTGCGCCTTATGGCTGAACACATCACAGTGGTGCAGATGGGGGGTGCGCTGTCCACGGTCACCCAGAATGGGTGGGTGGTATGCCCTGCAATATCAATAAAAGTGGAGTGCAGGATCTGGGTTAGGTCCTTCGCGATCTCCTCAGTTGGGGTCAGAACTGTGATGGCTTTGCCGGTGCACAGGTGTGGCATAAGCATGAAGCGTTGCATTTCAAAAGTTTGTATTTTGCCATATATGGCGAGACCATCTTTCAGGTATTGTTCCAAAATGTCACGTTTTACCATAGTAGGCAAAAAGTCAAATGTGAGGAATAGTTTGATTTTGTCCATCTGGTGCATTTGGTTTCCATGACCCATTGCCCTTCGGGGAGGTCAACCACTATGCGCACTGCTGCAGCCTCATCTGCTGCTTTTTTGCTTTTGAAACCTAGGTCCAGCCAACCATGCGACATGGAGTGAGGTGCAATGTACACCGCAGTCAGGAAAACTTTGTGTACATCTTCACAAAAATTTTCCCATAAGGCCGTTTTTTGGATGTCCAGATACACACGGACTCCAAATTCCACTGATGAAAGTGGCTGGGAGTGTGGCGTGTTGATGTACTGGTTGCATCATGCTTGCCACGTGAGTATCTCCAGAGAAATTGTGACCGCCAGTTTTTTAAGATTTTTGTCTATTCCGCCAGATTCTCTGGGGCGTTTTCAAACGTTGGAGGCCGCGGGCCTTCCACCTGCTCCTCTTACCTTGCTTAACTAACTGCTCCCTGACATGGGCGCAGACTAATCTCCTCTGTGAGATTATCAAACTAGATTCAGTCTTGAATTGAATAGGTTGCAATAGTGATTGCAACGAGAAAGAAAAGTTTGAGTTTTATAATTGTTCTAATTTGATTAGAATGGTAAGTCTTGATCTAAATTTAGAGCTTCAAAATATATCAAATGCATTCAAATGGATAAATTATATATGTTTGATGATTTAACTTAATTTAACTAATCAAATCTGATTAAAAATGATAAGCTTTGATCTAATTATTATTACAAATAATATAAATTCAGCCAATTGGATAAATTTTATTTTTAGTATGAATTACATAATCAATTGAACTAATCTGATTAGAATAGTTTTAATGTATATTTATAGCATTAAACTAATCAAATGCAGTTAATTGGATAAATACATAATAATGATGATTTAAAACAAAATAATCTAATCTAATTAAGATGGCTTAGTTTTGATCAAAAGCTAAAGGTTAAGGTTTTAAACTATATAATAAGCAGCCAATTGGATAAATTTTATTAGTATAAATGATGCTTTAACATTATTTAAATGATCTAATCTGATTGAAATAGTTTAGTTTAGATTGAAATATTTAGAGTATTAAATTTTATTGCACATAATATTTGAAAAATATATTAGTATAATTAGTAATTGTTATCAAATTAATCTAATATGATTAAATATAACTTTAGTTTAGACTAATATGAAGAGTTTTAACTTATCTAGTACTAAAAAAAGAGTTTTAACCTATATTTTTGTAGCCAATTGGATAAATTTTACTATTATATGATACATCATTATCTAATCAGTCTAATCTTATAGAAACAGTTTTAGTTGTAAGTTAATAATATGCACCCCCACTCTAATGTAGACCCTTCTAGATAATTGGAGTATCCTAAAAATTTAAGTAAAATAAATTCTATGATTCTAATTACTTAACAGTTATATAGATGATTTGATACCAGATATTTCAAATCATTCTGTAGTTTTATATTTATAAAACTTACCCACATTTTTTCAACCAATAAAATCATATCAAATTCAATCTTCACTAATGAGTATGAAGTATGAAATACTATTATACTATAGATTGACTATTTGATGCTTTTATCAATGTTACTAATATATATAGCAATAATGATTATAGACAGGCCAGACAGCTAATAACTTAACTCATCATGATAATAACTTATAAAGTTTATATAGTAATAATAACTTAATCTTACAAATAACCTCCTTAATTAAATTATATAATTATGGTCTCATCACTAAGATAAGCATAAGATTTAGTCTGATATGCAAATCAATTTCATTTTGTTTTGAGCCTTTTGATAATTCTGCATTTTCATTAACTATAGATACTGATGTTTTACTTTACTAGATGTTTGCTTCCAGTATAACATCCACAATCTGATATAGGCATTGATATCTTTTTTAAGTAATTTTTTGATGGTTTACTTATTTTATAAATTATAGCATTTAATTTTGATGCTTTACTAGATGCTTTCCTTCAGTATGACCATTTGAAATCTGAAATGATTAATATCTTTTCACTGTAAGCCTTTGGTGGTGATAAATTAGTTTTGGTAGGTATGTTTTTGATTTACCCATCTGTAATCATCTGAAATAGTTATAAACATCTTTTTTGTTTTTTTTTTTTAGAGATGGATTTTGGGAAGGTTTGTTTTCTGCTTGGTGATACTTTTAGTAAAGCTATTGTTTTTGATCTTAGCTTAATCTATATGTTTTAAAAATATTTATTATTAGGTTTAAGGTAAGTTTTAATCTTTCTGATAGATCTAATATAAGTTAGTAATTTTATTTTTGATTTTATTATATTTTAATTGTTATCATATATAGTTACTAATATCATCAAGGTAGGGTTTATTATTTTTCTAGCTACTAAAATTAACTTTAAAATAATTGGTTATTAGCAAGAAGTGATAGCTTGGTAATAAATTCTATCATTCTGAGTTTTTTCAGAAGTATAATATTCTAGAAAGTATAACCATGTTTAATGACTTATCTAATATTACACTATCTATATTGCTTTTAGTTTATTATAACTCTAAAAAGTGTTTGCTCTTTTAATGGGTGACTTATACTGTAAAATTTATTTATTTCATCTCTAATATTCTTCAATTAAATAAGCTTCCCTGACTAAATATAGTATTTGTATTAAGGCACTTGATCATGTTGCTTATGCTCAGTTTACTTAAGTTTGTAAGCTTAATTAAGGTATAAAATTTATTGTTTGGAGTTATGCAACTATTTCAGTAGCTACATGCACAATAGCAATTCTGTTAGTCAGAGTGCCACAACTGATAGTTTTTATGGTAATATACCTTAATATGATAAGTGTTTTGAATTTTAGTGCATTGCTTAGAAATTTTAAAAATATTAATAAGTTACTCACAAGTCATGAGGGCAACAGCAAAGCTGTAAGTCCAAGTGTAACAATTAATAATTTTTATAGTATTATATCATATGAGTGGCTCAAATGATAGCTTTTATGGTATCAAACTATACTATTTTAGTAAAGTTTAACCCTAGAGCATTTCTCAGAGCTATATTTTTCTAATCATAAGTTAGTTCACTCGCTGAGGGCAACAGCAAAGCTGTTAGTCCAAGAAGCACAGATGATAGTTTTTATGGTATTATACTATAATACTTTTAGTATTATGAACCTTAGAGCTATTCTTTGAGTTATATTTTAATATTAATAGATTTAGCTCACAGGGCATGAGGGCAACAGTGAAGCTGTTTTCTGAGTGAGACAAATGATAGTTTTTCAAAGGTAAATGGGGCTCAGATCATAGCGGAGGCACAGCTTTAGCTATGCCAGTGTGAGCTCATCTTCAACCTATGGGGCTAGAAAGTGAGATTTGCATGCTGCTTTGTTGGATCGCCTTTTTAAGATTGGGGTGCTGTGTGGGATCCACTGACAGATGCTACAAATTTTTTGTTAAAATGAGTAA